>JAVYIG010012379.1:0-54018 GCA_035222895.1 Strongylocentrotus droebachiensis | reverse complement strand
GTATCTCTTTATAACAAGGAATTTGCTGGACCCATCTCTTTTAATTATATTCTTTGTTTTTTAACCCTGATATATCAAGGTAATTTCCATGGTCCCGAGGACCAAGTTATGAGACTCCACTGTATTAGCTTTTATGATTCAAGGTCAGAACATTGGTTTTCATTCTATTCACATTCTGTAGTCTTGCTCTTGCTCGCTCGCTCTCTCCCTCTCTCTCTCTCCCTCTCTCTCTTCTTTTCTCTCCATGAGATTTCCTCTTTAATATCCTAGCCTCTCATTCTGATTTTTCTGTTCTAATAACCTGTAGAGTGTAGATGTAATAGCCAACTCCTTACTTATTGTAGTTATCCAAAATTTAAATTGTGTTCTGAAAACCAAATGATTGTGGCTTAATAAAAATGAATTACAAAACTGACCATGTCTCTATTTTCAATGATTTTTATTTTCTTAGAAAATTCATAAACTGCATGATTTACACACATACGATATTACAATTTATACAACAAATTATATATACTACATAAAAGTTGAAAAATTAGAAGTCATCATCATGACATTTTTTGTTACATAAAGCCTAAAGAGATATGACAACTTCACTTTTGAAGAAGTCGATTGATTTTACAGTGTTTAAAAACTAACATCCATGAAAATTTTGACTCGTTCTACTGCATTTGGTAATATTCTTGGATTTGATAGCTGTTTTGATATCACTATTAAGAAATGTTTATTTGAATTAGGTCAAGTGTTCAACAATTGAGACAAATTCATGCATTCCTTGATACATATTTTAGTCAGTTGTACAAAATATTTAATTTCATTGACACAACTAATAGATATGTGCACATGGACGTTATGTAATCCTTTATTTAGAACCAATGGCATCCCAAAAAATTGGGAGTGTTGTATCATTGATGGTTCTACATGAAACATTCCACATGATGACATGATCGCGGCATGCAAGGCACGTTGATTATGGAGTTCTAACATTGCATCTTTATTTGGCTGTTTGTTTTTTCTCATTAAAAGATAGCACAGAAAATTACAACACATACAAATCAAACCATGCAAGGGCCTATCATAGGAGATTAATATCAATTTTTGGGTATCAGGTAATCAGTAATAAAAACAGTATCTTTGAATATGAAATAACTTCAATTGCATACTATATTGAGTCGCCACACTCACAGATAAAGAATACAGACTTGTACTCATTTTTACAATCAAAATGATATGATTTGAGTTTAACTCTTGAGAAAATATATCTGAAAATCATACGTGCAGTTAATTACAGTTGTTCTCAATATTTCTGTTCAATTTATTGGAAACAAATGATCATTATTTCTCTCTTGCAAGATATGGTAAGCTATTCCTATGCTCTCTCGTTCCGGATTCGAGGATTGATGGGTTTCCATGGCAACCAAGTCATGATGTCATCACAGGTGCTGACTGTGGAATTTGATATGATCCTCCATGAAAGTTGAGATGAAATAGTAGCTGTGATCGTACCCTGAGATGAACAACAACAAAAGAGATTGAGATAGAAAGACAAGTCCATTCAGTGTTCCATTATGTGACCAAGTATGTATTGTGGAGTTACCAGAATGAATTGACACCCGGGGGGGGGGGGGGGGGGGGGGGGGGGGGGGTGTTCACAAAGACTAAGATTCCACTGTTTGCTCTCGCCATTTACTGGCATTGGTCTCTCAAGGGACGTACAAATCATGGTCATAAATTTACAGAATTCAATAATTCATTTTTGAAGAAAAAATCTAAAGATAATAACGGTGAGAGCAACCAGTGGCATGAATGACCTGCCATAGTTAAGTCCAACTTAAAGTCAATCTTAGTCTTTGTTAAACACCCACCAGATCTGTCAGTTACTTCAGATTTGGTCTGATCTATGCACTCTCCTAGGGCTATCAAATTAAAACAATAGTCAGATAAACTTTAAAAAATTCAATGTTGTTGGTGATGTGTGGAACAAAATAGCATGGACTCGCCCAAACACTTAATCAACAAAACAATCAATCTTGGGGAGATTTTTTACCATTTTCATTAAAAACAAGTTACATGTACGTATACACCAAATGGATTTAATGAGTAATCTCTAGCTTAGTATCGGACGTTGCACTATTCAAATTTGTAGAAGTACTTTTGAAACGTACGGACAAATTGAATATTTCCTCTGACCCATTTTTAAATGTGTTCATACAAATTACATATGTCATGAAATAAAGATGATTAATTGTATGGCTTATTCTCTGGTTACACAATCCAAAATTTAACCATGGATCCACCTCTATACCTGAACCTTCCCCTAACTGTAACTTATCTTTATTGCAACCCTGACAATATATTGTAGATGAAATAAGGCATGTATCAAATGCCCTTAAACAAAATGACAAATTACCCAGTTAATAATATGAAATTGAAAGGAAAAAAAATGACAGGACATGACAATATTGATTGGACCTGTATTAGAGGGATTGGAGTATAATGTGCCTGAAATACATGTGCCTGAAATGTACATGTAAATACTTCATTGGGATGTTAGGTTTATGGACTCACCTCGCGCATATTCATGATACATCCAGTCCTGCTGACTAGGCAAGACGTAACAAAGTTCTCGGGAAGAAGTTGCTTTTGGTTGTAGAAATTATCACCTTTTCCTTGGTCAATGAGGATCTCTCTTGGTGGCCCATCATAGCAACTAACAAGCTCACATGCATCGTATTCCTAAACAAGCATGAGAACAATTATATAATATGGACTGGCCTTGAGGGAGATACCACATAATATTTCCTAAACTAGATTCATATTGCCCCGAGTCAAAGACGAGGGCAATATGGGTCTTGTGAGGGCAATATATGTGCCAGGCAATATTGTTATTATTATCCAAATCAGACATCTAGAGCAAATACATACATGACAATCTCGAAAGAACTTAAAAAAGACCAGCTAGCATGGTGCAATCTAGTGCTTGACAAAATTTTCGATACACTGCAAACAGTGTGTGCCTTTGATGTGATTAATACATCACAATAGAGTGCGAGCAAAGTGTGCAGGTTCCCGTACGCATAATAGATGCGCAATGAAAATGACAAAATACGGCGCGGTGAATATGAGACTTTATTTCCTGCTTTTTTAATACATAAAGCCCATAGGCTCTTTCATGAATGGTGAATATGGTCCTACAATGTATATTCGCTGATTAGCCCTCTTAGGATTACAAACAATTGTAATATGATTTTGTAAAACGACTGCTCAGATGTCTGATACGGGTAATAATACAAGTTTACTATTCCTGCAGGAAAGAAACTTTGAAACTACCAGATACTGATAGTACACACCGATGTTCCTATGGCCCCATCACATCTCAGAAAACACACAAATCAAACAAAATTAATGTCCCTGTCGGTTTGAAGTGTATTCCAATGAATTCTCTTTTGAATAAGGAGATATCAATATTGCATTGCATAGAGCAGGGCAGTTATTATAATGATAATAATAATAATACTGGATCCTTGTATAGCGCTTATATCTGTCAGACTTGACCCTCCTGGCGATCCGATTAATACCCTGGCTTAATTTAGCACTGCTGCCATACGGCGCTCAAGCATTTAAAGGAATTAATTCCTGCCAGGTACCCATGTACATCACTTGGGTAAAGTGTGGCAAATGTAGATCAATGTCTTGCCAAAGGACATTAGTGCCGCAGCGGGACTCGAACCCGGACCTTGTGATTAACAGTCCGGTGACGTATCCACTTGACCATGACACCTCTACATAACCATACCCAACCTACATTGCACAGAATATGTGCCACCTACTGGCCATGTATTACAAAGTAAGGTTTTCATAGAAAGAATTATTTTATTTAGAAAGCTACAGAATAAGCCATTATGTGAGTAATCACAATATCTACTGCCCATTTTAAGACTGAATATTTTCATGCTCAGTGTAATCCAATTGGTCATGTAAATAATGATTGTAAATGAAACCAGGAGCCGTGATGGCTCCATGGTAGAGCAGCTGTAACCTGGAGGTCCCAGGTTCGAAACAAAGTTGATGAGCTAGTGCCCTTACGCAAGGCGATAATCCTCATTACCAAGTCCCTCAGAGAGGACTTAAATCTGTCAGTCACCTGTCTGTTTATTTACAAGCATACTCCTGCTTTCACAGCAATCAGGTATTAAAACCAAGCAAACATACCTTCCATGTATTCTCATCAGGTCCTAGATATCCCTTGAAAGCTTTCTGTCCCCATGGACAGCTGATAGGATTACAGATAGGAGCAAAGGCGATATGGACTAGAGAAAGAGAGAAACAATCAAGACATCATTAATAACATGAATATTTAATTGTCATTCATTTCACTACCATACAGAAAGTAAAGGTTCTCATGTACTGTACAGTTGACCGGATTACAGACTCAGAGAACAAGAGCAAAAATCAGACATTCTTATTATAATAATGAATGAATGGGACTTGTATAGTGTGGCAAAGGTATGGAAAGTCACTTAAGGCGCCCACGGATTTATTCACTGGCATTCGGAATGCATGTAGAATGCATGTAGAATGTCCTATTCAGAATCTATTGTTCGTTAATCCACATTCCAGAATGTACCTAGAATGTAGCTAGAATGCGGTAATTAACGTCTTAATTGGCGCATTCTGGGACATTCTGAATGTCCCATGAATAGGCCATCCGAACAAAGGCGATGCTCCATGAATAGGCCATCCGAACAAAGGCGATATCGATCGGCAGCGACTACCTTCTTGATATTGCGTGCCGGAATAGTTTCGATATAGAATGAACCATAAGAATTGTTTGAAATCAACAGATATTTAATTGGTTTCGCTTCTGTCTCTCCCGCGATCGGTTGCATTATGGACTTACTTTTATTTCTTTCCGATGGCTAACCGGTAACATCAGTGATATTTAATTGTTTTCGCTTGTAGCTCTCTCTCTCTCACCATTTATTTCTCAAGCGTCGGTGATATTGTATTTGATTTTCTTTCTTTTCTTCAGCTTATTAAAGATGGTGAAAAGAGTAGAAAAAGATTGAGAAAGAATGAAGACAGATTTATTATGACATTCCCGCCAGACCGCCACAAATATGTTCTGAGTCGGCGCTCTCAGAACAAAGGCGCGTTACAGTGTCAAATATACGCGGTGTTTTGAACGTTGGTGTTGATTGAGATGATGCCTCATTAAAGATGGTAAAAAGAGTAGAAGAAAGATTGAGAAAGAATGAAGAAAATATTTTGCATGAAAATGCGGATGAATCTGAATGATCAAAATGAGAGGAAGAAAGAGGATGCAAGAGATGGTGGGTTTGAAAGATCTGAGGACTAATGAAATGATACATTTAGATAAAAAGCGAGAGTGGATATTTATGGTTACCATCTTATTTTTAAAACTTTTTTTATTGGCAGGGATGGGGTCCGTTTTTGTTTTGTTTTTTTTGGCCAGGGAGGAAGCAGCCTTGCCCCGTTGCTCCCCCCCCCCCCCCCCCCCCTCCATGCGTCTGCGCCTGAAGAAAAGCACATGCGAATAATCTTATTTCCAAACCGAGACGCACATTATTTTGTTTGTGGTCTGTGCTTTTATGTTGCGTATAATTTGTTTGTTTAGCGCACATTATCCTACTTTACCCCCCACCCCCCCCTTTTTTTTTTTTTACATCACCTACTTTATCAAACCACTCTAATTTTTTATTCCATCTCTTAGAAATAATGTTTTTTTTTTTTTTTTTTTTATCTTTAATTATACTAATAAAACTTACTTCATATTTCTTTACGAAATTTCATAAAAATTGTAGAGGGTGTGATTATTTATTCCAAAACAAATAAAGAGAAGGTCATATATACATGTAGATCAGTAGAGAGTGGCGGGGGGGGGGGGAGATGAAATTAAGTGAGAGGGGAATTGCAGAGAACGAGGGAAAGAAAGAGAATGCAAGAGATGGTGAAATCTAATTGTAGTCTTTATTATATATATTAGAAGTAAAAAGATTTCTTATTTCTTATTTCCAATCTAACTGTATTCTCTAAAAATTGAACGATGTTATCTCACGCCACATGGCATGTGGACAACAACATGACATGTGCGCAACAACGACATACATATAATGACATATTTATTATGGCATTCCCGCCACAAATATGTCGGCGCTCTCAAAACAAAGGCGCGTAACAATGTCAAATATACGCGTGTTTTAAAGTTTGGTGTTGATTGACATGACGCCTCATTTTAGATAACAAGGAGACAGTGTTGATTCGAGATGGAGATGGATTTATTATTATCGAGAGAGAGAGAGATTACAGGTGTAAATTGGCCGTATGCCTATCACAATCCTAAAATGTTGGATTATTTTGCAATACACAAATGTTTTTGTCATCGGAAATAATTGCTCCTCACCATGGCATTTTAACAGTGGCAACAAGGACAATTCAAATAATGACAGATTTATTATGACATTTCCCGCCACATGTCGGCGACCTCAGAACGGAGGCGACGTAAACAATCATAAATATCGCGGTCTGTTGGAACTTGGGTGTTGATTACAACATTTCCAAGATACAGTCATCAATCCAACTTTCTACTTCATTCGTGCCTTTTCATCGTATCCACCAAAAGATCAATAGACATATCAGAATCTCGATATTTAATTGCTTTCGCTTCTCTCTCTCTCATCACTGCCCCTATATCGTTTATCCTTGTTATAACTCTCGGTCTCATTGATTGTGACATTACTAAAACAAAAAAGATTGAAACGCCAATGACAATATTTTTTAATGGCATGCAAATATACACAAATAGGATAACATAGAGCATTTTAAAAAATGAATTTAGAATGTGTCTGCTTGTCGTTCGAATTTTCGTCGATGTTGAATACTAGTGTTGTGAAGTGAATGTTTGTCGCGCGTGAGTTTGAAAGAGGGTCTAATTTAATCTTGGTTTTATAATGGCATTTGATTATTGTCATAATAAATTAGTTAGAATTTGTCTGCTTATCTTAGTGAGAGTTAGTTGTAGTGAGTTTGAAAGAGGATCTAACGAGAGTAGGTAATGTTATATTTTGTTTCTTCAATTGGGAGACAACGTGTTTTCGCTGTTATCAACTTCAGAAAATCAGAAGTTGGGAGAACGAATGTTATACCTTGTTTAAAAGATGAATACAAATAGCTCTTACTCCTTCTAAAAGTGGCTCCGCGCTGTTTATATAAAATTATACTTATTCATATTCCCAACACTATGTCGGCAGAAAATTGGAAAGACAAACAATTTATTTTATATAAATGTAATCTTTTTCGAGCAGGAAAATACTTGTATTAGAACTCGTTCGTAGCGTCAATATTCATTTTACCGGTTAAGAAATAAAGCGGCCGCAACTTTTTTGGGAGAACGAATGTTATACCTTGTTTAAAAGATGAATACAAATAGCTCTTACTCCTTCTAAAAGTGGCTCCGCGCTGTTTATATAAAATTATACTTATTCATATTCCAACACTATGTCGGCAGAAAATTGGAGAAGACAAACAATTTATTTTATATAAAT
Organism: Strongylocentrotus droebachiensis; assembly: GCA_035222895.1. Taxonomy (NCBI): domain Eukaryota; kingdom Metazoa; phylum Echinodermata; class Echinoidea; order Camarodonta; family Strongylocentrotidae; genus Strongylocentrotus; species Strongylocentrotus droebachiensis. The sequence continues at coordinate 46,453 of JAVYIG010012379.1, read as the reverse complement.
GTAATTTTTTTCGAGCAGGAAAATACTTGTATTAGAACTCGTTTGTAGCGTCAAAATTCATTTTACCGGTTAAGAATTAAAGCGGGCCGCAACTTTTTTTATGGGAAAATAGAAACGTAATACCAAGATATTTTGTTTCTTCAATTAGGAGACAACGTGTTTACGCTGTTATCAACTTCAGAATATCAGAAGTTGGTAGAACGAAAGTTATACCTTGTTTAAAAGATGAAAAAAAAAATAGCTCTTACTCCTTCTAAAAAGTGGCTCCGCGCTGTTTATATAAAATTATACTTATTCATATTCCAACACTATGTCGGCAGAAAATTGGAAAGACAAACAATTTATTTTATATAAATGTAATCTTTTTCGAGCAGGAAAATACTTGTATTAGAACTCGTTCGTAGCGTCAAAATTCATTTTACCGGTTAAGAAATAAAGCGGCCGCAACTTTTTTATGGGAAAATAGAAACGTAATACCAAGATATTTTGTTTCAGAAGTTGGGAGAACGAATGTTATACCTTGTTTAAAAGATGAATAAAAATAGCTCTTACTCCTCCTAAAAGTGGCTCCGCGCTGTTTATATAAAATTATACTTATTCATATTACAACACTGTCGGCAGAAATTTGACAAGGCAAACAATTTATTTTATATAAATGCAATCTTTTTTCGAGCAGGAAAATACTTGTATTAAAACCAGCTCGTAGCGTCAAAATTCATTTTAACGGTTAAGAAATAAAGCGATCGTAACTTTTTTTTTATTGGGAAATGGAAACGTAATTCCAAGATATTTTTCCCTTCAATTAGGAGACAACGTGTTTTCGCTGTTATCAACTTCAGAAAATCAGAAGATGACAGAACTAATGTTATACCCTGTTTATAAAAAATAATTAGAAATAGTTCTTACTCCTTCTAAAAATGAGCCGCGCTGTCGAACCTTATGAGGTATAGTCGCATTTGAAATCACGCATCTCTGATTAATCGCCAGCGTCTCGGGCATGCTTTTTCATCGCCCAATTCTCAAAAGTCGATCGATTTTGCACCTTTGTCTAGAGAACAAAGGGGCATTCCAGAATGCATTCCAGAATTCGTACAGAATGTGCGCATTCTGGAATGCCCCTTTGTTCTCTAGACAATAGCACAGGTCGCATCGATTTTTTGGGAATGTGGCTAGAATGTGCGCATTCTGGATACATTCCAGAAAGATTACAAGGGCATTCTGAATGCATTCCGAATGCCAGTTGAATAAATCCGTGGCGCCTAACATGTATTTTATATCAAAATTCAGAAACTTAATATTTTAAACATTATATACAGCAAATCAATCAACATATTTGTACTGCAGATACACGTTATCTTCCTTAACAATGTTGACTTAACTGTGCATGAAGTGAGAGATGTCATCAGTAATTTCCAGAAATATATATATATATATTTTTTTTTAATGGTAATTAATACACCTTAAATAATATTTTGTATCTTTCAGAAATTTCAAAGTAATATACCAAATGTATTTGATACAAGCATGATATCTTGTATTTATACCTCTACTAATTCTTTCACTTAACGGACTCTCAAACCTCACAAAGGTTTAATATTTCCAACAAGCTTTTCAGATATGGAAAGACATATTGGATACTGGATAGGAAAGAAATGTTTACCTTAAAGAGATGTGGGTTCTTGAGACCAAGGGGTCAGGGCACCGTGTCCTCCCATGCTACAGACATAGAGAGGAATTATATTGACTGATCAATCACACTAGAGCATTACTACAAGATCAAACGTTAGATAGTAGGCCTACATGTACATACAGATCCTCTCAAACCCCATGCTACAGACAAAGAGAGGAATTATATAGACTGATCAATCTAGAGCATTACTACATTATCAAACGTTAGACAGTACATGTACATACAGATCCTCTCAAACCCATGCTACAGACATAGAGAGGAATTATATTGACTGATCAATTATACTAGAGCATTACTACAAGATCAAACGTTAGACATTACATGTACATACAGATCCTCTCAAACCCATGCTACAGTCGTAGACATGAATTATATGACTGATCAATCATACTCGAGCATTACTACAAGATCAAACGTTAGACAGTACATGTACATACAGATCCTCTCAAACCCATGCTACAGACATAGACATGAATTATATTGACTGATCAATCATACTCGAGCATTACTACAAGATCAAACGTTAGACAGCACATGTACATACAGATCAAGCAAATGTGCAGTACTTGACTATTGGAGGAGCGGGCACCTTTGAATGTTTGAAACATATAAATGGTGCCATACAAGTCAGAAGTGCTGTTGATCATTAACCTCTAGTATCATGCTTCTCAACCTTCACTATGCTAATTTGAATTGTATACAGTACCATCAAACACTGTGATTAATATCGATCACAATGATCTCGTAGACATGCACAGCACATGTAAACATGAGATAAACTGTATATCTACAAAATACAAATAGAAAGAAAGAACAATATTTCTCTTCCTGTTGATTGCAGTTAATGTTCATTTAATATTCATATAATATCTGCCAATCTTTCAAATAAAAAGTTAGAAATTTCTTTGGGTAAGATTAGGAACACAGTCTATTGTGGAGCGCCAGGAGTCTCATCATATCTGACAGACATGAGCGCTGTACGTGTACAAGAACCCAATTATCATTATTATTACTATTTTGTACACTTCTTACACTTGAGTTTTCAGATAAAAGATATGAATCCAGGGTTTAATGTCATAACATTTAGTTTGAAGGCCCCCCAAATAGGAATAGTTGGCAGCAATGATAATAGCATTCAAAACTGAACAAAAATAGCAAAGTCTATACCGTATTTGGCGGCGTAAAGGCCGCAGTATTTTTGGAAGAGAAAATATCGAAAAGTTGGGGTGCGGCCTTTGCGGCGAAAGAGTTAAAAAAAAAAAAGTTGGCAAGTCAAAAACACGAACCTGTACATATGGGACAACAATGAAAGGTGATGGTCATTTCTAGGAATAACACATGTCTTACCGACAACTATGTGTTATATTTTATAAATAAAGGGCAAATCTCTAAATAAAATTCATAACTTACCAACCAAACTCTACTGGTAGATCTAGATTTAAGTTTTTGCTGTAGCTAAAGCAACCTCAATCTCAGATTGCACGATCAAAGCTATGGTGAAATGCAATACACAAGAAAAAACTGCATGCGGAAGCAATAGAGTCGCGATAGCCGAGCGGTCTAAGGCGCTGGTATGTCCGCAAGAGTTCGAATCCCGCCTTCTGACAACAATTTTTTTTTTTTTTTTTTTAATGTCAAAATCGGGGGTGCGGCCTATGCAGCGATGCGGCCTTATCGCCAGCAAATACGGTAATCATAATATAAGTATTTTGACTTCTGAAAGTAAAAAAGGAAGAAAGAAGAAAATAAAAGTACTTTACCTGTGACCTGTAATTGCAACCTTGTCAGGATTGACAGGGGAAAGAGTTCACTATGAGATCAAACAACTGTGTCCAAGAAAAGAACAATAGATGGGAAAGAAAAGAGCAGGAGGTAATAATGATGAATCACAACATTTTGTTATTGCTCCATACTTCTGTTTGAATTTTGTTTCTTCAAATGTGCAGCCTTATCAAATAAAATCAGTATCTTTCACATTAGGTGAATTAAGTAAGTTGTGACTTAAAGCATTCTAGACTATCAATCTCACATAGAGAGGAAGAAAGTGAGTTCCACAAGTGTAGCAGAAGGGTCAAGAGAGATTGGACGGAGAGAGGAAAGAGAGGGAGAGAGGAAAGAGAAGGAGAGAGAAAGAGGTGGGAGAGAGAGAGGGGGAGAGAGTGTGTGGTGAGAGATAGGGTGAGATTGAAACAAAAATGAGAAATAGAGAAAGAAAAGCAAAAGAGAAAAGTAGAAAGAGGGAAGAGAGTCAGAGAGAGATGAGGGGGGGAGAACAAAGTAAGAGAACAGAGTAAAGGTAAGAAATTCTTGCTTCACACAAAACGTGCAATTTTTTTATTTTTTTTACTGCATAACTCATAAAAGCTTCAAAGAAAAATAGCAATAAACATATGATAACATCAAACTGTATTTACAGGGGTGTATAGATGTATCAATTTATAGCCAATTTGCTTAAATTACCCAGCCTGTCCACCCCCCCCCCCCCCCCCACAGACAACACACACACACACTTTAGCTTATGATTGTCAGTGCTGCTGGACATTGGCCAGTGTATCAGGTAAATCTGATTATACATTGCTCATATAGATCTATGATCTTGCATCAAGTTACATAAGAATGTCAAACACAAAAATGTAATCAGTTCATCTCCTCAAAACCTATACAAGTTTTGGTATGGGCTCATGAATTCAGTTCAAATGAACATATTGGAAGCATATGCGATCCTACAATATTCAGTAATTGTTGTCGCGGTTGAAATCGAGTCTAAAGTTATGAAATTGTAAATAATGAACTCTATATGTTGTATAGCTCCCTCTCAAGGTCAAGAAATTAATTAAGCTATAAAACAATGTTTCTTGACTAAAATCGACCGATTAACTATTCCCGTTTGGAAATTATATCACAACTACTGAGATTTTCATGGTCGCAGCTACCATTGTACGGCCATAGGCGCTATTTGAAATTTATCAAAATTTACAGGGAGCACCAGTAAATGTTTATATTCAATTTTCCTCGAAAGCAGAAGTGTTTTAGGGTCTAAATTTTCTAGCGCTTTTAATACATCCACAGGGGCATCCAAATATATCAAAATTGTAAAGATTCACTATCCACCCAATTGGTTCTCAAAAGAGCACAATAATAAGTTAACAGAACAAAACTCAAGAATATCATGCATCTGGGGGGTGTTTCACAACTCTAAGTTGGACTTATAAATTATGGAGAGTCATTTGTAGCCTAGAAATAAAATATATTCAAAAGCAGAAATTCAATTATTTCAGACTTTTCATACATTCCACATCAAGAACATGAAATCTCCTTGATAGTAGAAAATATGAAAGATTTGAATCAACATTTTATGCCTTTTAAAATATCTTTTACAAAAAATTTCTTTAATTGTAAATTCCAACTTAGATATAAGTTCAACTTAGGATCTTTGTGAAACACCCCCCTGGAATGAAATAACAGATGAAGAAAACATGATACCTCTTTGGTGACGTAAGAAGACATCCTGTAGTTTGTCTTCCACTTCTCTTCGGTAGCGTCGAGATAAAACCCCGCCCCGGATCCAAAGTCATATGACTCATCTTCTCCCTCGATGCTGCATCCACGCGGGCTTGTATCTGGGCAGACCACTATCATACCATACTGAGCAGCAACACGCTGGAATCCTCCTTTGTTCGTCACATTCTGATCGGTACAGGTCAACCCTATAGGGAATGAAATCAAAGATGCATGGAAACCTGTACATAAAGGTCACTCAAGGAAACTACACAGGTGATATTTTCATAGCAGGTGGTCTTTATATAGAGGTTCCTTTAATGTACATTTTTGAAGGAGAAACTCGGCTGAAAGGAAATAAAAAGACTGGTCTTCAGACTCTTCACCAACATGCATGTTCTTGCCATCTAGCTGATGGTTTCTGAGGAAGTTTTAGCATGGGTTTTGAGAAGCAACACTAGCATTAATCTTAGGCTTTTCTCCATCTTATTTCCCTTTTTGGGCAGGAGAGGGGGAGGAGTGGCAGTGGGAGCCTCGGAGGTGTTAGCCCTCTTGCTCCTGGGGACAGTGCTGAGCACTGTCTGCCTCTGATCGCCGTGGTTGGCGAAGCGCGAGAAGAAGGCATGATCTGCGGCAGAATTAGCAAGCCAATAAATTATAATCGAAAAACAGTAGTCACCAAAACTTAACCTCCCATTGGAGTGGAAAAGAACAACAATTGCAGGAAAATTTGAAAAAAATAAGGGCAAATTACTTCATTTTTTGGACCTTCTTTGGAGGGGGAAAATGTGATACTCACGTCAGCAGAAAAAAAGAGGATCTGCTGATACTTGATAGCAAGTCAGAAGCAAGGATTTCACTAGCTTATAACAATAAAACTTTTTGTGGAATGGGGCCCTGGTTGTGGGGTTGAGAGGGTATTGAAACTTAACTTCAACACCTTATCATAGTGGCCTGCTCAGTGGTGGAGCAGCAGTGGTCTGTGATGTAGAAGACAAAATAGGACTATCAAAGTAATTATACCGGTCTGCATAGAACAAAGAGCTTGATACTATACTTGATGTTTTTTAGAATCATTGGACTAAAAAAATCTATCAGGTTTTTACATAGTTTACCTTTAAGTGCTTACCTGAAAGATAGATGAGTGTGGGGCATGGACCACTCTCAGACTGACTTGGAAGATAGACGGAAAAGGTCATCTTGCACTTGCATTCTGAGCTGTGATAAATAATACAAGAAAACAAGTCAACAACCAGGGGGTGATACAAGATCAATGACATCTCAACTCTGTCGCTCGACTTGTTAGCTAACGGTATAAAGTGTTTTACAAAACCACCTTTGCGGAGAGAAGCAACTCCTTCCCAACAAGAGACTTGTCACAACTCTAAACCTGTTATATCTTTTTAGAATACCACCTCAAGTTAGTTTAATGGGCAGCGAAAAAATGAAGAATTAAGTTTATCTCATGAACTCTCATTTCAATGAATAGTTCTTATTGGTTTTAATATAAAAGCATTATATACAAGCATTATTCTTATAACTTTGTAATGCCTTAACAAAGTAAATAAGATGCATCCACACATCGGTCTACCATAGAAAAGTCACTGGAAATGGAACAGTTTGCAATTATACACCCATGATAACGACACCAATTTTCATATAGTTATTTCTCTAGAAATTTTCCATTTTCAAGCATGACCTTGATACAAATCCTATCACATTTACCGATGTTCACAATATGTTCTTACATTGTACAACAGTTCCGTGTATTGCTTCTTAGTAGTCAAAGGGTTAATATGAACATGAAACAATTACTTCATTTGCATTTAATTTTAGGCCAGAGCAATTAACAAAGATCATGTTTCTGTATCACTTACCTGTCATGAGAAAACACTTTCTGCAAGCCACCAAAGCTCTTATTGCAGGATACCTCAGTTAGTCCACTCATCTTTCTTGTTCTATATCCTAAATTAAATAAAGGGAACAAAAAGAAGAAAGATCACTTCATCATTTATCCATAAATGCCAAATTCAAAGGCCTATAGGCAATCAATCTTTCTTTTCAACCAAAATATGTAGCTGAGTCGCCTGGGTGGGTTGAATAGCCCTGTAACTCAATCCTCCTGCTGGTGCTTTAAAAGGCTGTTAATCACCAACATCCATGGTAAATGACTTGACTTATTGACCTAAAACTATTTATTTCTTCCAGGTATTGTAAAGTTAGATCAATATCATATTCTTCTCCTCCACCTTGTTCATCCTGCTCTTTCACTACTAAAATCCTTTTCTTCAAAAGTAATTATTCTATCTTCTATTTGATTCTTCTTTCTTTTTCTCCTTTTCTATTTACCTTCTTCTTCTCCCTTTTCTTCCCTTTCTTTTCCTTCTTTAAAGTTATTCCTTCTTTAAAGTTATCCTCACCCTACTCTTCTGGAGATTTCTTCTTTCCTTTCTTTTCTTCTCCTTCACCTCCACTCCTTTCTTTCTTTTCTTCTCCTCCTCATCTTCCATCATCTACATTCTCTTTTTATTCCTTCCCCCCCCCCCTTCTTCTCCTCTTCTTCCTCCTCCTTCTTCCAACTTCTCCGTGTTGAAAGGGCTACCTATCCCATCAGACAGTTAAAAACATATTCATTATATTACAGTTCATCTTCTTCACCTCCTTCTCACCATCATCTTATCATCATCTGTCATCATCATCATAATCACCATCCTTGCCCCTCCTCTTTTTCATTATGTAACGAAAACACAGCAATGAGTACACGGGACTGTAGTGTAAAGCTGTACTAAGACAACAGCACACACTATCGATCGTAATTCAAGTTTTAGACACTTCTGCATATCATTGTCAAGAATATTACCTTGCAAAATGTGCGAATGTTCAAACCAGTTCTTAATCGGGGCAGATTTGGTGATTCCTTTGACAAAAATTGTGATTCTGCTGATTAGCATTTGAAGATGTTATCTCACGTCTACGTCTGGTGGGTGGGAGGAGCCAAAGGCCGGTAAGGGTGTTGCCGATTGACAAATAAAAAAAGGCAAAAACATATCTATAATCTGCCTTCGGCTGTAAAGTAACATAGATCTTGGATAGTCACATATTATAGGAAAACATCACGGTTAGCTAGCTGTACACTACTATTATGTCGTATTGGTTTATTATGAAAATTATTGAAAAAAAATCAACAAACCTGCAGCTCAACATCAACAGAAGTGTAAAGGCCTATTTTTCCCCCTCAAATTCAACGTCAATATCTGTCTATATTTAGAGGACTTTTGGCAACTTCATAAAATTTGGCTTTCGTCGAATACTTCATCGTTTTGATCAATAAAGAAGCTAATTGCATAAAAAGCTTGTTGCTTTCCTTTAAGCTAACAAGTTTGTTGTTAATGCCTGAATGTTCGAATTATTTCATCCCGTTAATATTTTAGTTTAGATAGCAGACATGCCATTAGAACGGGGGAAGGCCGGATCATGACTGATGATTGAAATTATACAAAATTATTGTAGGCCTACATGAACATCCTTTATGAATTATCGGGTGCTTATATCATAAATTGTGATTGTTTACGCTACCCAGATAATATCCCCGCCCATATCGATGTCGATCTAAATCAGCCTACCGCGAAATTCCTTTCTTTTTGTCTTTCTTAATAATGACTTTAGCCTCTTTTTTTCCATACATGCGTGATATTATTTTATTCAACTTGTCCCGCCTGTTTAGACTATTTATTATTTGACTTACTCATTGTTTACAATAGGCTATACTCCTCGAACTCACTCGTTTTGAAAATTATTCTGCACTATCACAGCAAATTCGAGGTGATGTATAACATCAGAATGGCATGCGGGCCGGATCATTGGCAAAGATATTGGTATACAGCAATTAAAATCGAAGAAAAAAGTAAGTTGGATATGGGGAGCAAGAGAAGATGAAGAGGGGACAGGGAAGCACAGTTTAGTGACGTCACTGAGAAGGAACGAGAAGGAATTGATTGCAGATGGAAGGAAATATATTACAAGCAGATTTTGGGGAACAACAGGATTTTTTTTTTAATATCAACTTTAAATTGTGAAACATGTTATAGCTTCAACAGTGGTTCATTAAATTTCAAATTTATTCATGTTTCCAACAAAACATTACAAATCATTACAAATCAATTACGAGCATTTTAAAGCCCACTGTCCGACTTGTAGCTACTGGCTCCCTATATAATATAGAAAACTTCCACACTCGGTGCCTGTTGGTCCCCCATGATCCTTTATGTTATTTGAGAGCTGAGTTGATGAGATAGCCACCTGTCAGTGACCTCGCTGTGTGGTCTAATCCCTCCTTGCCAAAGTAGTGGAGATAAGCGTTAAGTGTTTCCAGACTATGAAAAGTAAAACATGATAATTCCCAAGGTCGACTCCTAGCTACTAGTAAAACAAAAAGAGTGACGTTTAGGATGGGACGCGAGAATGGTTTATCAAGACATTTAGTAAAACACTAACATAAAATGATGGTCAATTAATTAATTCGTTCATTCATTTTTTTTTTCTCATGGGATGGAACACCCTCACAGTAATAAATTATTTCCATAGGGGGTCCACCGTCAAAAATGCATTAAAATATTTGTATTAGATAAGTAAATGAAAATTGATATTACAAAATAACACTACTGAATTTAGTATAGGCCTAAATAAAAAATAATCGAGAAATAGTAATAATATTTGTAGTATTGCCAATAAAAATGATAGTAATGCTATGCGTCCAGAACACTGGACACATAGTAGACAAAAATGAAATATTAAAAAATATAGAAAGATCGAAACATAGATAGGCTAGGCCCCGCGTCTTTCGTTTTGTACCTATAAAACGAAAGACGCGGGGCTATAGGTCATAGGCTACACCAAGATTATGACGTGATTTAAAATACATAAACATATACAAAATAATACAATCATGTACATTATAGGTACAATACAGATGAAACAACATTATACAGACACAAAGACAATTAAATTAAAATATGGGATGGAAATAAAACGAGAGTAGGAAGGGGGAAGCGAAGGGGTCGTCAACCATATTCAGTTGGTCAGGATAGGCCAAAATTTACAGTGCTCTAATTAATTAATTTGATTTACAGGGAACTTAGTGATATAGATTGTACAATAATTATTGAATGACATAGAGTCTATACTGAAATTACCTTTTCCAACAATTCTGGATTGTATATTTAATTAATCTTACATAAGTTATGTTCGCACGGGCTTGCCAAGGTCAAGAAGAGGTAGCGAGGGTTTGATACGCATTTTTCGTGTTTCCCAGCAGGTCAAGGCCCGCTATTGAAATGGTGAATGGGACTTCCCCTTACAAACATAAACAGCGCCAGCTGGTATAAATTACCACCGAGCCATCATAACATTATAAGGCACACGTCCACAGCAAACGTGAACAGCGGATCGGTCGACCGGACCCTGGCGAGCTTGTGCCCCGTATAACATACATGCACCGAGTACCGTTTCCCGTGAGCTGGCCATCTCTTTGCTCTAGATATAGCGTACATTGCCTTGACTGCCACAGGAGCGGCCACGTTGATCAATATTTTTTCTGGCCAGCTGATTGTGTATAGCGCTTTTATGCCCGTCTCATTTTGACCAGTACACGTTCGGTATTTTCAGTATTTTGATAACTCGAAAATGGAGGACGAAGAAGAGATAAACTTGGAAGACACTTTCGATATCACACATGAGCTTGAAAATCCCAATTCACCGTTTGCGAATGTCCAAGATCGTGAAGATGGGAACGATGTTGCACCCGATCTTCTTGGAGATGGGTTTAAATCGGAGACGGAAGATGATTCGCTCGGGATGGATTCTTCGGACATGTCTGATCAAACAAGAAATGAACAAGGCAGAACCTTCATGCAAAGTGTTGGAGTTGGTGTCGTTTTTATTCAGTGTTGTAAGTTATTTGCAAATATCATTCACAACCTTAGTGATAGATATAGTTAATGTCTGCGACTGCATTCCTTTATCTAGCAACCACCCCCCCCCCCCCCCCCCCCCCAACTGGCAAATTTAGTTATTAAGAAACCTCATGAAATTGAACATTATCAACAGAATGGAGCACTGGTTAAAGTTGGAGGTTCTTCCAATTCCAATTCCTTTCATTTTTTTTTCTTGTTCCATGTCTATTCTAATTGTGCTTTATTGTTGCTCATTCAATTCATCTTTCATAATTTCGTTTATAATCAGGAAAATCATATGATCACCTCTTTTCGCTCTTAGTCTTAACAAACAGGCTCAAGTTAAAGGGGAAGCCTGTCCTGATAGTTAAGAGGAAAAGGTCAGTTTCGTTGACTCTTTCAGCTAGATAATATTTAAATCTTTATTCGATCTGTATAGGACATAGTTCTAAAGTAAAGGGGTCCTAAAACCATTCATATTATAATGTAATCAAGTTAATATATGTTGATTAATGTACTATTACCGGTCTCTTTTTCATGTAAAAGGTTATATCATATTTTGTGTGAATTGAACTTTTGAAACATATGAATTTGTGCCCCCCGATTTTTTTCACCTAATTTGAAGCTTTTAACCAGCCCGGGTCAGCTGTGCGCATACAGAACCGACTACGCGTACAATGTCCGCGCAGCTGTGCGGCTGAATCTGATTGGCTCTGATTGGATCACTCTAGGTTCGCGACTGTTCTATTTAGAGCACAAGTGACACAGAGGTGGGCATGGTGGGACGGACACGTATGTATGGCGATTAATTGAGACTGTTTATGCTCAGCATGCATGCAGGAATTGTTTCTTATCTTGTCAAGGAACGTGAGATACAATTCACTCTTGCGCTCTGCCTACATGTACGTGATTATTTACTAAAAATATATTACACTCTTATTTCCACGGCGTCATTTCCCCCGAGCAAGAATGGTACGACCCGGTCCGCTGGCTACCTACGTAAATCAATGGAGAAAAGGCAATCGAATGCAGGAAGTTCCCAAAATCAGACGGAGGTACCGATTTGTTTAATCTCTTGACGGTGGTTTTTCTCATCCAATGAGAATCATTTATATCAAAATGTTCAGAATGAACTGAATGACATGAATCTTTTTCCGGTGGTAAAAAATAGCCCTCTCCCGGCAACTTACCGCCAGATATAGCCAGGAGCGTTCAGTCAAAAAGCTCGATACCACAGAAATATTGACCAAATTGATGAAAAATGATCAATAAATGACGGTGCAATGGAACAACAAAATATCATGATTTTTACATCAAAAAGAAGAAAAGTCAAATTTTCTAATGCTTTTTCCGGTGGTGAACTAGGCTGATCGGATCAAAAGATGTAGTTGAAAAGGGGCGATTTTGGCACATTTTTAAAGCTTTTCACGGCGGTGCGCGGTGTGTGTGAAGAGGTTGACGCTTATTACATGTAAGTGTATATGGGTAAAATCCATACATGTATGTTTACTTGACTGAGCAGCACAATTAATCTTTCGGGAAAGGTGTGATGGAGAGAAATATGAAGATGTGGAAATCAACCCTTCCAGTTTTTGATCTTACAATGTATATATTTTTTCTCTCTGACTTTCTGTTTTTCATTTTTGTTTTCATCATTAGACTAGAGTCAACTACACTCATGCACTTAACATTCATCATTTATCATCAGATATGTGACACTGGTATTCGTTATAAATACATGTACAGTACAGGTATGTTAGAAATTTCAGAATATAGTTTCGCTAAATTCTGAATAATTGTTATTGTTGTTTATAATACTACATGGACATTCACAAATAGGTTGAATATGCATGTTCTGTAATATCCACTAAAACTCAAGAGTCAAGAAACAAATAAGAAAGTGAAAAAAGATAGTTGACAATTTTATAAAGATATGACTGTGGGTGAAAATGATACTTTATAAAGATGAGACTTAATGAGTAAACAATGGGGTTCCAATTCACCCTTTAGATGGTAAAAAAAAGTGAGAAAACTTGCAAATTATTTGTCATCCTTACAAAAACTCAACTTAAATCTTTGAGGAAGAGACCACTTTAACTTACAGTGTAACTGTCTTGCATTTTCCTTCCATGAAATATAATGTAACAATGATCACATGATACAGATACTCTCCACGCTTTGTTTTCCTGTCTTGGCTTTCTTCTAAAAAAAACACTGCCTTCCAGTAGTGAGGTTTCCCAGGTACATCAAGATATCCAACACCACACACTATTCCAGTATTGAACAATCAAATTAGTATCACGCTTGGGATGGGTAATTCAATCCCAGATGACAACTTTCTTTTGGTGCTGGTGGCGCCTTTTTGTTTTTTGGTTGCTTGTCGAATCTAGGTCGCTTGCTGTCCGGGTATATATCCAAACTCCAAAGGAATTACTAATCTGCCTGTAACACCTCTAATTGCGTTAAGACTGGTCGTCTTTTAGGCATATTCTTAGGTGAAGACAGCTCGTGTCCAGGTGTTACTGGTTTTGAATGTGCCAGACTAAAACATTTTTTTCTTCATTTTTTTTCTTCATTTTTTTTCTTCATTTCGTAGGGCTACATGTCATTGTGGTACGTGTTATAATTTTATGCCATATTGTTTTTTGCTTATTTTGAGTGTTAGATTGTTAAGATCTGAAATACTGTAATTTGTAAAGGGGTGTAGTTTATAACAGTGAAAATAATACACGGGGGCTCGGGGCGAATTAGCCCCGAAATGCCTAAAAGAGCCCCCGAAAATCAGAAAAGAGCCCCTGTTAATTTGCATAGAGTTCAGTGCAAAACAAATTTTTGGTATTTTCATGCAGGCAAGCTTGAAAAGTAGCCCCCGAAAAATAAATATTAATTTTTTCCCTGGTTTATGAACTATGGTTACTATTAATCAATAACATCTCTAATGGGGATGAACTGTGTTTTCTTTGGCATATTTTGGAAGAAGAGAATCCTCGTCCACGTGTTGTGTCGATCGTGATTTTTTTTTTTAAATGTTTTTAAAGTGATTCATGTGCATTACTTTTATACCATACCAGTTTGACTTGACTTGTTTTAAATGTAAGATTGCATCTTGAATGTTGTTCATGGGTGTACATGTATGGAGTGTCAATAACTGATTGATCATCTATCAAAAAGTTTATGAATTTGGTTTGTTAATTGTCAATAAAATGGTCAAGGCCATTTGAAAGATGACTGTTCTGCGTGCTCTGTGAGTTTTAATGAGATCAGCAGTTGTCCATTGCCAAGGTAATAACCCTGAATAAATGAGGCCACCCAAATGATAGTGATCATGTCAAACTGACTTTAGTTGAGAAAACAGGATCAGGGCAAAGCAAGCAGTCACTATCAAATTCTTGTCTATGGTTAATTGTGATACAATGATGTTTGTGTAGATCTGCATTGATTAATACATTTACTAAAATATAATTCTGTGCCTGAGACAATGTCTTACCGGTATTTTAAAAGATTAAATAATAGTGCTTTTATTTTAGAGCTCAATGTTACCCCTTACAGTGGCAGAGCAATTAAAGTAGTCTGATCAAATTAAACCATATCAATTTTATAATATTACAGGCAGGCGCGGATCCACGGGGGGGGGGGGGGGCCCCCCCTTTTTTTTTTTAATAAAAAAAAAAGTTTTCGGGATCAAATACCAAAAAAATGAATTATGCATACCCCCCCCCCCTGAGCGAGATATTGGTCGGCACGATTTTCACATTTTCGAGGTCAAATATGAGAAAAAAAATTATGATCACATGTTTCATCTTAATAGGTTTCACAACACCCAAGGTTTTGCTCTATAATAGCCTAAGACTGGCCAAGTGAATGTACCCTTGTACAAATCACTTACCAAGGCTCGCAGAGACATGCTCTCAGCAGATGATTTATTTATTCATAAAAGATAATTGTTTATTTTGTTTTGATGAAAAATGAATGTGTCATCATCATCATCAAATTTTGAACAGAATAATCAATCATCTATTAAATATAGGGGAACTGTGTTGTTAGCTGATGAAGTCCATCTCAAAAATTGTACCCCATGAACTACGATTTTATTTGTTAGAGGACATACTGTGCAGTTGTGTTTGTAAATACAAATCCTCAATTTTTTTATCTGCACTCTTTCAGTTATAGATCAGCATGTACATTGTACATGTACATGTATACATACATGTACAAACATGCAAGCGCAGCTTTTTTAGACAAAGTACATGTAGGCCATGTTGTCGATTGTACATTGCCATAAAAACTTAAATTTGTGTTTCTCTGAAGTCACCATTTACAAATGTAATTAGTATATTATCCACTTTCCATACTCCATAAGTGTCTATGCCTGCAGACTGGTGGCATTGCGGTTGAATACATTTACTCTATGTACATGTATCCACTGATGAATCCAACACTATCCCATGTCCGTGCATCTCATAAAGAGAAGAACTTGGTTATTAAATTGGGGATGGAGGGTGACAAAGCCCTAGGAATTATTGATTATCACAAGACGCCTATATTGGAAATGAGCCGGGCCTTGCATGATTGCATCTCAAGAGTGTAAAAGTCAAATTCCATAGGGAAGATAGTCGACATATATTATGAACATTTAATCTTAGGTGATGAATAGCACCATTTGAGGAGATGGTAAGAAATTTATTAACCTTTTCATAATTGCTGTAAGCTGTTTGTTCTTTTATCAGGCCGGAATTTGTATCTAATTATTTTAGACAAAGAAAAGCCTATATTATATTTCATAATGAAAATTGAAAATGGGTTTCTGAACTTTGACATTTTTATATATATAATGGAATAAAATTTGAATGGACATGAACAATATAAAGTTGGCACAAACTGCACAATGATAATAAAAGAATTGTGATTTGCCACTTTTTTCTTTCTTAACCTGGCACCACAAGGATTAATAATATAATTTAATAACAATAGGCAGTTCTTGTATAGCGCTCATACCTGTCAGACTCTTAGCGCTCCATACTCATTGCCCTAGCTCATGGTTGCCATTACGGCGCTCTAGTATTTCAAGGAATTGATTCCTGCCAGGTAAAAAAATGGCAAGTACCCATTTACATCACCTAACTATCACTGACCTGTTTCTCTTATTTGTCTACTCCTATTAAAACCAACTTGATATCAGGGTGGACTCTCCTCGTACTTGAAAATGTAATAACCCTATTCTTACTTTTATTTGGCTTTTAGACATTTTTTTCTCCCCACATTTTAACCCCCGTCCTCTATAAAATTCTGAATCTGCTGTGATACTTGTATGCCACATGAACTGTAGGGCATTCCTGTTCATTTTTGTGAGTTAAGGTTGCCAGGTTATGCATTTGAGCTGTTGAGTTGAATAAACTTTCGTAGAGGGCAGGAAAATCATGAGGAAATGAGTTCATAACCTTCATGTTGAATGTTAATGTTTATTTTGTATGTTACCCGTTATATATTGTGATATTATTATCTTTGAACGTTAGGTTAATAGGCTTCCTCAGTGAAGTTTCAATTGTTAAGAAATTGTTGGCGTGCAGTCTTGCACCGACAGTAGTAGATAAAGATCATGTGCTCAATCTTGTAATTGAAAACAACTCTGGAAAAATCTAGGAACCAACAACAATTGAAACTTCTCGGAGGAAACCTTTTATTGAATGAAAGATAATAATATCACAATATACACCCTGTACATGTATAACAGGTAACATAAAAAAATAGACATTAAGAGTGAACGTTCAAAGGTACATGTATTGTCCAAGTGGAGGACGGAGTCAGAGTTAGAGCTGAGTTATTCGTTTCCAGTTTGTTGTGACTGTACCATGTTACAATGTTTCTTGACTAAAATCGACCGATTACTTAATTCCCGTTTGAAGATTCTATATCATAACTACATATTCTGAGATTTTCATGGTCGCAGCTACCATTGTACGGCTGTAGGCGCTATTTGAAATTTATCAAAATTTACAGGGAGCTCCAGTAAATCTTTATTCAATTTTTTCTCTAAAGCAGAAGTGTTTTAGGGGCTAAGTTTTCTAGTGCTAAATGCATGTAATACATCCACAGGGGCATCCAAATATATATCAAAATCATAAAGAATCACTATCCACCCAATTTTCAAAATTTCCCAAAACTTTGTATTACATTTACCTTAACATTTATATTTTTTTATATTGATAAACCCTAATTTTATTAAATTGAAATTATTGTTTACACCTATACTTTCACTCATATTATGTACCAATCTAATAATGTTGGTTATTTGTTCTTAATTCTCCTCATCTCATTCTTCTTTCTTTAGATTTTGTGACAATTGCTTGCATCTTAGGAACAGGCATCCTCGGTAAGTTTGAGTTTTTCTTTTCCCCCCCGACATCCCCTTTTCTTCCAATTGTTCTCTAGGTGTTGTTTTGTGTTTGTATTTTTTTCTGTCTGTAGAAAATTAACAAATTTTGCAAAGATGTACACACATAGCACAGTGTGTACTTACCGTATGTCAGAGAATGATGTGCCTGGATCTATCTAGATTAATGCATATATTTGCCTGAGGCATGCAGCCACCAGAACCACATTTGTAAGGTTAGAACAGCATTGAATTCCTTTAGTTTTTTCATCTGTGTCGGTATTGACTATGGACTTTTACTTTGTTTGCTTTAATGAATTTGATAAAGTAGCTGAAGTTATTTAGGTATATGTACTGTACACCTGTACATTCAGAAGTAACATAACAGTGGGTTTATGGATGTGCTTAAAAGATTAATATCCATGTGTTCTGTTCTCTATGACACAGGTGTGAACACATAATTTTATTATCATACATATGTGACTTTATTCTGTAATTCTGTTAAACTACTCACAATATTGATAATGAAACACAGAATGCTACTTCATGTTCAGTGTCTCGTTCATACTTTACTCACCACTTATTTCTTTATACAGTAGATCTTTAAAAATATTTTGCCAATGAATAGACAAATGTTGCCTTAAATACTAGATTATTTTATTGAATTCTTCATTTTATGAGTTGCAAACTTGCACTTAATTTGATATTAGTTATTAGGTTAGAATAATTTATCAAAGTGATGGTCTCAAATTTGTGCATCCATGCACCATTATTTTTTTGGTCAATTGACCCATTCGGTTAATAATTTGAAGGGTTTTAGCTCTACTAGTATGAAGCCTGATCGAGTCCACTGCTAAGGAAAGATACCGGTACTTCAAATGTAAACAAGCCCTCTTGAATGCCCTAGATCTGTGTGTTTAGTATGCATAGAAGCATGCATAATTTACAGCCCTGTGGGTTGTCTTTCCTGTCAAATTGGATCACCATCTAAACAGAGCTGATTTATGGCACAGGTGTAGATCTCAGAACTGATATGGTGTTCAGTAGAACTCCATTGATCTCTTGTGTCTTCAATTCATTGATTTATGATCGAGTGGATCTGCTGCTGATTATGAAAATCACATTGTTTTAATATTTACTAATGAGATTCTCTTTCTGTATTGTACTATCATCCGTGATGTAACATGATCTGTGGTTTTTTAAAGATTTGTATCTAAATTTGAGAATTACTTGGCCAATTATTTGTTTTTTATATTGACAAAAATTATTCCTTTTTTAAGTCTTCCAGAAGATTTTGAGAGCTTTCCAGAGCCACATTTCCCACTGCTCGCATGCAGCACCCCCCCCCCCCCCCCTCCCCCCCTCTCTCTCTCCTTGTAAGAGGTTTATCCCATTGAACCCTAAATCCAAACCCTTCTCCGCGTAAGAAGAAAACACTTAGGATGGAGGGTTGTAGTGCATGTACATATATAGGTAGCATGCATGGTATAGAAGCTATGCATAATCTAAAGCCCATGGGTCTCATCCGTATCTAATCAAGTTCAACCATCTTAAGCGTCCTTTCTTACTGAGCATGTTCAGACTACAGGCAATTTATACAAAATATGTATTATAAAGAAACCTTGTACCATATAGCTGAAAGTGTGTACGAACTAAATACATGTAGGCCTATAACAACATAATATAGATTAGAAACGTTTTGAAGCTATATTTCCGATGACATGACAGCTCTCTAATCGTCTGTGCACGATCACGATAAGCCAAGAACCGATTTAATTTTTTTAGGGTATGATGTTTAGATGAGAACGGAATTCTGATATTCTTTGTAAAATTTTGTACGAATTTATGTTTGTTTGCTTTTATTTCTGCATTCAAAATAATACAATACATAATATAAAATGTGTTTACAAAGATAATATATAAAACAATTCATAAGATAAACAATATAGTCATGATACATAATGAATTCAAAATAAGGAAGTGAGCTTAAACTTTTTTTTATAGATAGATATCCATATAATATATGCACATACATGTATACATACATATACATAGCACATGCATACATACATGTACATACACATATACACCTACATACTCTCACATATAATATAATATATTATTACCCGTATCAGACATCTGAGCAGTGGTTTTACAAAATCATATTACACTCGTTTGTAATCATAAAAGGGCTAATCGGGGAATATGAGACCATATATTTACCTTTCATGAAAAAGCCTATGGACTTTACGTGTTAAAAAAGCATGAAATATAAGACCGTATTCACCGCGCCGTATTTTGTCATTTTCATTGCGCATCTATTATGCGTACGAGAACCTGCGCACTTTGCGCGCACTCTATTGTGACGTAATAATCACACCAAATTGGGTACACTGTTTGCAGTGTATCAAAAATTTTGTCAAGCAGCTGGCCGGATGCACAGTGCTGGTTTGACAAAGTTTGTTCAGTTCTATGAGATTGTCATGTATGTATTTGCTCTAGATGTCTGATTTAGATAATAATAACAATATTGACTGGCTTAACTTTCGGGAGATACCACATATATTTCCCTCACAAGACCCATATTGCCCTCGTCTTTGACTCGGGGCAATATGAGTCTAGTTTGGGAAATTGTGATATCTCCCTCAAGGCCAGTCCATATTATATAAATATAACAAATATAATATAATATATAATCCAATGTTCAAACATGTGATTTGCTGCACAACAAATTATAAGCATACACATAATGAGTGGTAATAGTAATGATAAAAAAGGAATCGTGCATGAACAATGGTATTGGGGTGGTAAAAAAAAAAAATTGTAGTTGATGTTCAGACTACAAAAAATTGTATAACTTACATCGTATTTAGCTAAACAATTTAAATTTGAATAAAGTACCATTTAAACAAGGATTATTGGTGTTGAGAATGAGGGGTCTCTCTGGATACTCTTACTTGTTTTCACTAGCTAGATTCCCATCCTGTAGGATTGCTAGATTCCCATCGTGTAGGATTGTTTATACAAAGACAGTGTCTGGAGGTGGAATACATCAACTAATATTGATATAGCAGAGTACGTGCAAATGTTTCTGGGTTACTAATGGAAATTAAAATTGCTTGTATTTCACAGGATTGATATGCAGCATGGATGGTTTAATTTTTTTGCAGATTTTTTGATCTGTTTTGTTTTGTTTTGATAGTCAGTGTAAAGGATTTTTAAAGTTGTACTAGCCAAAAATAGTTTTCATCATCCAGTTGAAAATTTATTTCACTATAGAAATTTTCATTTGTGTCAATGAAGTAATCTTTGATGCTAGCAAATCTCTTTCATTGCATTGAGGTAAAAAATAAACCATTAAAAAGAGTATTATCATCTCTCTCACTCTGCCTGTGTCTCTTACCTTTCTGTTGCTTTTTCGATACAACAATGGAGCATTGCTGTTTTCTTTAAAAATCATAGGAAGATGACTTGTATTTCAACTGATAACAAAATAATATTACATTTATCAGAATTTAGCGCAATTGCTGGTTCTTTATCATGTTTTAGTATGAATACTAAGTAAATGTACAAATTAAGGGCATTTCTACTTGCATACATGTACATGTACATGTATCTTTTACAGGTTGATCTATTCCATATTTTGAATGAAATGACGATAAACTGATATTAATCATTTCTCTTTCTCTTTGTTCTTGTAGGATTACCGGTGACTCTGTCTCATTCTGGGTTCTTCCCGTTCCTCGTCTCATTTCTCATTGGTTTTGTTGTTCAGGTATGAATGCATCCTCACATACAAACCTCCTTTATCTAGATGAAAGTATGCCTGGATAGACATCGCATAGTCCCATATACCGGTACATCTTTCTGTGTACATACAGTGCTTGTAACTTTTCCAAGACTGGGCCAGATTTCTCATCAGGTTGATGATTCCAGAATCTTGCAGTACACACCAATACTTATATGCTAGATGATCAACCTTTTCTGATCAATTCCACAATGTTTCTTTCACAATGCAATCGCATGACCAGAACTGGTCTTTAATACTTTTAAATAATGGCCTTGCCGGTAGTCATATGTTCAAAATTTGAGAAAAACAGAGAAAACTGTACCAAACAAAGAATAAATGATATTTTTGCTCATTTTACACAGAAAGGTTAGGGGATAGACTAAAATACATATAATGCTGTCTATCAAATCCGTTTCATTAGAGGATTAGATTACTCATTTACTTTGGGTTTAATCAATATATTTTTTTCCTTCACACTCATGACTTTTTAATAGGCCATTGTACAGTACTTATATTAAGTTATTTTCATGAAGATATTTCCTCTCTATAAAGTTTGTACTTCTACATTTACATCTATACCAAAAACAACTTCTGATCATTGCAATTAAACTGATGCATCAAGTAGGGAAAATGTTTTGGGTATGAAAAACATTCTCAATTCTCAAAGTGAAATCTGGGAAATCATGGCCTCTCAGCCATTGATTATCTTGGTACTATAATTATAACTTTACATCTCTAATTGTAAATAATGC
The DNA here is from genome assembly GCA_035222895.1 of Strongylocentrotus droebachiensis. Taxonomy (NCBI): domain Eukaryota; kingdom Metazoa; phylum Echinodermata; class Echinoidea; order Camarodonta; family Strongylocentrotidae; genus Strongylocentrotus; species Strongylocentrotus droebachiensis. Next base: position 24,402 of record JAVYIG010012379.1, on the reverse strand, counting down.
ACATTTCTTTACAGATTTTCTCGACTGCACAAAAGCCTTCTACGTGTACTTTAATTATTTTTTTGACTGTTTTGATTTCTAGGCCCTACTCATCTACTTCTTCATCGATGTGCTACAGAGAGCCCATGCATACAACATTGAAAAACATAAAGTAAGATATTCATATATCCTAGCATACCTCACATGGTGTAGAGTTACACATTTATATGATATGAAAATTAGGAAGAAATTTCACATGGAGGCAAACAAATTATGCTTTTTATGTACATGTAGGACTGTCTAGATTGTTCCTCTTTTGTCCTATGGTTGGTTCATTGGTTTTGACAGTTGAAAAGTAAAGATTCAACTTTAATAGGCCATTTTCATAATGTAACCAAATTGACTGAATTTATCTTTTGTGAAGTGCTTCATTACTAATTATTTAATCCACCTTTTTACAAACAACTGTATTCCAATAGTCAGAATACAAATTGCATTACATGCCATTTAGTAGGGCATGTTTGTTTTACCTGCAATATCAACTATTGTCAAATTGTCAAATTTGCATTCTGACTATTGATATGTAAATTATTTGTAACAGTAAATAATTTGTATGTGGCACTTTACCAAGACATACATGTACATGTATGCATTAAGTTTGGTAACATTACAAAAATGGCCAATTGAAAGTTAAAATTCTACTTTCATTCATATTAAACAAATTCATTATACGATCTATCCGCACTCCAGTTGAGGCTGTACATGTATGCATCTATCGTACAAAGCCATCAGGCCGAGTATAATAGGTGCATAAACAGCCTCAAGAAGAGCGGATAGATCCTGTAAGAAACAAATGTTTTCAAGCATCATTTGCTTCATACAATTAAAATCGTAGATCCTTGTTATTTGATGTAAAAAGCATTAATTTGAAGATTGTTTCTTGTTTAATATATCGCTGACAAAGTAAGATTAATAGGCTTACTTTAGCGCATACTTATCTCTACATGCGTTTACTTGCAGTGCTACGCAAGTATTATCTATAGGCCCACACACAGTATAAAGCACAGTGAACTATTACACATCATTGTATATATCTATATCGTATCATCACTACAGATTAATTTTGAATGAAATTCTAATTATTTGCTATGCATATAATCTTGCTTCTAATCACTGTACCCTATGCACTTTTTTCAAGACGTAAGTTTAAAAGTCAAATAGATAATGACAACAAAAAGAAGGAAAAAAGAAAAAAGAGGTGTTAAGGTTTTTTTTAGTTCTGGAAGCTGAACTTCAATAACACTGAATTCTTTTTAGACATTTGAGACATTTAACAAACAAAAAACATTTTAAATCCACAAAGAACTGTTTAATATTGAGTTGATGTAAATTTGTCTATCTTTTTTTCTTCTTCAGTGTCTGAGTTTTGAGGAGCAGCAAGTCCCACTCACAAACTTCACTGAGAATGAGGAATCAAACCATGGTAAGAATCAAGGTCTTTGAAATTTAGGAGATTGCCTAATGCCTAATACATAGAGGCTGGTAAACAAGAACTAAGAACAATAATGAATAAATAAGTATACATAACAATGAAGTTTCAGATGAATACATACAGTATATCCAGATAATCTCCATGTAGCTGACGGGAAGTATTATATTATGAGACACTTTAATTTATGACGCATGTTAATTGTACACAATATGAAATTGAGGGGCACATGCACATTATAAATAATTATCCATATTTATGTACATCGTTTTCTATTGTTAAATGTTATATTGTATTTTCTATCATTTGTATTTTCACTGTCAAAAAAGACATTGGAAGCAAAATTTCTATGTAATGTTTGCATGCATGGACCAATAAGATAATCTTGAATCTTGAATCTTGAGAGATACCTGCATGTAGTACCTTAGCAGAGATGAGAGTACCACTCACAAATCTCACTGATGAAGAATGGCCAAAACTTAGTCTGCATTCACAGACTCTACTCTGACACTTTACCACAATTCATAAAGCCTTTTAAAAGCAGAGCCTAGCTCTGTCAGAGTTATGTCTGGAGCAGCTACAGTACATAGCCTAAGCAGTATGCTATCAGCTTAGTCTCGCATTTACATACTGCGACTGACAAGGGTTTGTGCTTGTAACCTATTAAAGTCAAATCATTGTATTTAAGACTTTCCTTTCAAGACCGCCCTGTATTGAGCTTACTTCTAGAATCAGTTCAATATACATGTATTGTGGGCTGTGATAGCAAAATCTTTCCAAAGTATTTGAACATCAAAGTGACTCGGTAACATTGCCTCAGATTCTGAAACAAAATCCTGGATTTAGCTCATGCTGCAATCATAATTACAAGCCGATCCCCTTTCTGATTATCAAGATATTTATGATTCAAAATTGAAATTGAAATTTGTTTTCCTACGGTTTTTATAACACTAGCCTATTGGGGAAAATGAGTATGCTAAAACAGGTCTCTCAAATTTTTACTTTTTTGAGGCACTTCATAATCATTTTGAAGCGCAATTTTTTTAGGGCTTCAATATTACACCATATCACGGGCACTGATAACACGTAGGGCTGTGCATCTCAGATTTAACATTGTTAAATGATGCCTTTATAAAGAAAAAGTGTGGGTATACAATTATATTTATAGTTGAAGTTCACAAGTAATGTAAGTCTGTTATTTTTCATCATATTTTCAGGTTCGTCTAAGGGCAGCTCAAGACACTCTCTGCGTAGGATAGCAAAAAAAGTGGCCACACCAAACCTTCATATGATGGGCACGTTGTTTCTAGGACGTGGTCTTAGCCAAGCGTTCGATGTCATTCTCCTCTTACAGTTGTAAGTAGATGAAAGGAAATAATATATATTTTGTTACCTTTTTAAATCCAAAGGTGTTTTTTGACCAGGGAGGTGTTTCTCAAAGACTAAGATCGACTTTAAGTTGGACTTTCTAACTGTAGCAGGCCGTTCATGCCACTAGCTCCTCTATCCATTCCTGGCATTGGTTCTCAAGGAAGGTACCAATCGTTGTCACAAATCTACAGAACTTACTTTTTTTGATAGTCCATTATTGAAGGAAAAAAATATTATCTAAAGATCATAATTGAGAGACTAATGGTGAGAGCAACCATTTGCATGGATGGCCGGCTATAGTTAAGTCCAACTTAAAGACGATCTTAGTGTTTGTGAAACACTCCCCAGGGGTGTATTTCCTTTCTTCCTCTGTTTTTTTTCTTTTTCTTCTTCTTTGTAGGGCTTGTGGGTTGCCAGGTATCCTGGAAATCAAATAAATCTGGAAAGTCACTCAAAGCAGAAAAATAAATAAGTTCATTTTACACCCCCCCCCCCCCCCCCCCCCCCCCCCCCCCCATCCCCAGAAATTCCTGTGTTGTGACCGAAGAGCATTGTTTTAAACTGGAGCTACATGTACCTGTAGGTAAAAATAATGAATCTGGATTTTTTTTTTTGATTTTTTTTTTTTTTTCCTTCTTCTGTTGTTTAGTCCTTTTTGATAATAATTGTCTCTATTCTGTTTTTCTTTTGCTCTGTCTTTCAGTGTTTCAATCTTAATCAGCTATGCACTGGCTGGGAGTGAAGCTTATGCACAACTTCTTCACATTGAAAAGTAAGTTTAGATCCTATCTTCTTGAAGTCGACCTGTCAAATAATTCTACAAACATTGAGACATGTTGATTGATTCACAAATAGTAATTTTATTTAAAGGGAGTGTAGCCTGACGAAACTCCGTGTCTTTCCTGTGGCCTGACTCGGGGTCCAATCAGGTATAATACTGGAGTAAAGGACTATGGACGACGCGACCGCATCGATCACGTGCGTGCAACATACCCGAAACCGAAGCATGAGGAGAACTTCGGTCTGTGTAGAGATTAAGTCGCTGACTACTGTTAATCAAGTCCATTGGTTTACGTTCAGTTGTCCAAAAGAAGACGTACATGTAGATGGCGTTAACCAGTATTTGCCAAGCTACGCTCCCTTTAATACATGTTCTTCCCTAAACAACACAGCTTCTAGCAGTATCTTCAAGCAAAAGTCCTGTTTTCTGTTCACAGGTTTTGAAATTGGATTATCATACTGTGAATGTATTGAATTGAAATGACAATAAGAAAAAACATGATTTATTTTATCACAACAGATTGAAAGACCCATTTATTTGTATTCAAATTCATGCATCTTTCCTTCCAGAACCCACGGTAATGAACTATCCAAAACACCTGCCCTTTATTATAGCATTACTGAGAATCTACTTTGTATTCAGAATGTGTTGCTATTCCAGGGATTCCTCTATAAAGCTTTGGGATCATGGAGGGAGACTTGTTAAGAATGAAGAACATACACTATATGTTGATATGTCAGGCATGCAATATATATCAAAAAGTTTTTATAATTCAGAACAGAGACTTATTTGAGAAGTACATAAATTGTATGTAGACAATTCTGATGCAAAAGGTTACTGACCTAAAATATTGTTTTAAAAGCATCGTTTAACAATGTTAAACCTGAGATGCATGGCCCTACGTGTTATCAGTGACTGTGATATGGTGCAATATTGCGCTTCAAAGTGTCATGAAGTGCCTCAAAAAAGTAAAAATCTTGGAGTGACTGGTTTTACCATACCCTTTTTCTCCAATAGACTGTTGTGTTATAAAAAAAACGTTACGTAATTAATAATCGGTCAGATTTTTTAATTTCCATTTTCAATCATACATATATTGATAATCTGTCGGCTTGTAAAAGTCATGGGGTTCCTGACTGACCTAAAGGTTTATAATTGTCATTGCAGCATGAGCTAAATCCATGATTTTTGTCTCGCCTGCGTAGCAAAAAGCGAGACATAGGCGCCGCTTTTCCGGTGACGGCGGCGACGGCGGCGGCGGCGACGGCGACGGCGACGGCGTCAACATCAAAAACTTAACCTAAGGTTAAGTTTTTGAATTTTTGATATAATTTTTAAAGTATAAGTTCTTAGTCAATGAAACTTGGACTATAGGGTTATCAAGTCTCCCCAATCATGTGAGTAGAATTTCAGGTCACTAAGTTAAAGTCAAAGGTCATTTAAGGTCAACAAACTTAGACTTTGTGGCATCAACATCAAGATTTTCAAAATGCTTCTTCTTCGTTATTTTTCAACCGATTTTGATTCTGATTGTTTCATATGGTAGGGCTAGGAGGGGGATTTAAAATTTCTACACAGAATCGTGAAATTCATTATCTATGCTAATTTATGCAAATTTATTCGAAATCACAAAAAAGGCTTCTTCTCCTTCATTTCTCGACCGATTTTGATTTGGTTTGCTTTATATCGTAGAGCTAAGTTTGGTACACTAAACCTCTACACAGAATTTTGAAATTGTTCTCCATTAATTAATTATGGTAATTTATGCAAATTTATTCCAAAAATAACAAAAATTGCTTCTTTTCCCTCATTTCTTGACCGATTTTGATTTGGTTTGCCTTATCTGGTAGAGCTAAATTTGGAACACTAAACTTCTACACAGAATTGTGAGATTTTGCTCCATGATTATTTATGGTACTTTATGCAAATGAAATGAAATTATGTCCCTTCCAGGGCATCAAATTTTTATTTTTTGACCAGTTCAAAAGTGTACCACATAAAATTTACGATATTTGTTGTTGCGAGATGCGGATGAGAGCTACGTCATTGACGTTCTGGTTTATTGAATTGCGTTATGCAGGCGAGACCGCCGAGAGCGTTTCCCTTGTTTGTTTCAGAATCTGAGACAAAGTTACCCAATCCCTTTAAGGGGTTCTATGAAAAAATACCTCTGCTATCCTCTTCATCTCATCTTCACAGGTACCTGTACATCATCCCTGCCTTTGTGTGGATTCTCTCTGCAGGCATAGTGTTTGCCCAGCGTATCATTCAACCTGTCGTCTCTCTCTTCACGTTAGCTAAAGGCGGTCTACTTGTTGCAACAGTAAGTTCTTTATTAGGCGTAATTACGGTTCGAAACAAAAGTCTGTATTGTATGTTAGATGTAAATTTGGTTTTGCTTACGTGTATGCACCTTCAATCCATTTCTGTTATGCTTGACTTATTTATGTTTTCAATTTAAAGGTAACACAAAGTTTTGGGAAATTTTGAAAATTTGGTGGATAGTGATTCTTTACAATTTTGAGATATTTGGATGCCACTGTGGATGTAATATAGGCACTAGAAAATTTAGCCCCTAAAACACTTCTGCTTTCGAGACAAATTGAATATAAAAATTTACCGGTGCTCCCGGTAAATGTTGATAAATTTCAAATAGTGCCTACGGCCGAACAATGGTAGCTGTGGTCATGAAAATTTCAGAATATGTAGTTGTGATATATAATTTCCAATCGGGAATAGCTAATCGGTCAATTTTAGTCAATAACCATTGTTTTATAACTTAATATCTTGAACCTGAGAGGGAGCTATACAACATAAAGAGTTTATCATTATAATTTCATAACTTTAGCCTCAATTTCAATCGGGACAACGATCACTGAATATTGTAGGATCGCGTATTCTTCCAATATGTTCATTTGAACCAAATTCATGACCCCATACCAAAACTTTGTATTACCTTTAATAGGACTTCCGCTACATGAAAATGTTTCACTATCACTATTTCTAGCGTTTTTCCTTTGAGTCAGCAAAATTAAGTTTGGATTCATTAATTATCTTGACAGGATTCTGGCTAAGTAAGTGGTTATCAAAAGCTATCTGCAAAGGAGACAAAATGAAGGGGGGGGGGAATCTTTTTAACCATTTGAAAATATTTTCTAAATTTTATTACAGCAAGCAGGTGAACATTTTATTCATAATCAAATGTTATCTCTATCTCTTTGAGTCTTTCTGTCCGTGCCCTTTCTTTTCTGACTCTCTCCCTCTCTTTCTCTCTCTCCCTCTCTCTCCCTCTCTCTCTCTCACTCTCTCTCTCTCTCTCTCTCTCTCGCTTTCTCTTATTTGCCATACATGCATGTATAATCTTGTTTCTAATTACTGTATGCACTGATTCCAAGATGTATGTTTCAATGTCAAATAAATAATTAGATAAAAAGAGGAAATTTCTCTCCACTTCGCTATCAGACTTTCCTCTTTAATGTTTTTTTTTATATATTTTTTTTTTTTGTGCTTCTTTCTGCTACTTTGTAGGTTGTGGTAACGTTTGGTGTTGGATCAGCTGTGGGTAACACTATAACTAATGACTTTCACTACATGGGTTCCCCATTCCTGATGGGGACGGTAGCTTTAGGTGAGTAAACCATGCTGCAAAACACAAACCTGAACACATCACCATCAACAAGGCCAGCCCGCTTGCGTACAAGTCAAGTTGGGATTGATCGCAACTCAGATCAAACGCAAATATCATGCCCAACTGGGCATTGCATTATGAGAGTTGCGTTCAATTTTCAAGCTCAACTTTGCGTTTGGTCATATATCTATCATAAACTCTAACTCTTTATGCAATGGAATTGTAATCAAATGCAAAGTTTTAATTAAAAAATGCCAATATCTGTGACAGACAGGACAAGAAAGCTAGCTAGCAAAATTGTACACCTCAGTTAATCTTGAAGTGTGGAGAGGGGAAATGTGGCTCATCTCTATGTTTATGTAGCCAAGTAAAAAGAGGCAAGTAAAGTGATGTTTTGTGTAGATATCGCTCTTCATGAAATGTTTCTGTGATTTGTTTCCAGGGGGTGTGTGCAATGTGATGCCAATGATGTACAGCAGAATAGCGTATTCAAGAAAACAGGTAAGACACAAAGCTTTTAAAGCATGACAAAATAGTTGCAAATATTGTAATAAAATCACTGATTAAAGACTCTAAAATATAAAGTTTTCTGTAGAATTCAAGTAATTGTTGATTTGCAGTGCACTGTAAGTTGTTTTCATTATAGATAACCTGTTAAAAAGTAATATAGTTTCATTCATGACTTTACTAATTTGAAATCCGAAAGTGCATTTCATAAATCCATTCCCAGTTACCCCCCTTCCTCTCCCCAGTGCACCATACCTTGCACAAGTTTAACCTTTTGGTTCTTTGTGTTGTCCACAGCCTTGTGTTATAAAAAGGTTTGATTGATTCAAATCAATTGCAATTTGATATCGATCACAACTCTGTACTAAAGAGATGGGAGATTGTTGGTTTGTGCATGATTAAAGATTTTGCAGCCAACATCAAATTCTGTTGAACTTTGCAGGAATTATGAACATGTCATGTACATCCTATCTGTGAAATTTAAACATTAGCAGTGTCCTAGTATTCAAATTATGCAAGGAAACCCATTTACCTTCTAGACTTCACTGTCAGACACTATTGAGTGACTGACTGACATCTTTTTTTTCTTTGGTAATAACATACATAAATGAGCTGTAACAGGTACATGAGCATTTGTCTACATCAATAACCCACTACTTGTAATGGCCAAAATCAAACTGATTGAATCTTTGTGCAGCACAAAACGTACAACCATTCGTTACAAGGGTCTGGAAATCAGACTATTACTTAGGTGATTGCAATCACTTAAGTCGATTCAACAACTAATGGTCGTTATTTTCCCACTAAAAGCCATTTTATTGGTGCAGATGTGTATACAGCATCTTAAAGATAAATTTGAGTTCTGGTCATGCGGTTCCATTGTGAAAAAAACGTTGTGGAATCGATCAGAAAAGGTTGATCACCTAGCATATAAGTATTGGTATGTACTGCAAGGTTTTGGAATCATCAAAATAATAAGAATTCTGGCCCAGTCTTGGTAAAGTTACAAGAAAGATGTACACAGAAAGATGAATATGGGACTACACAAACTTGTGGCATACAAATCCATCCCGGTTTTTATGATGTTTCATGCCATATTTATAATATTGAGGCATTTGAAGATCGAGCCATGCTTCGGCTTTCAGGGAGCATTTTATCTGATGTTCTTCCACACTTGCATTTAAAACAATGATAACGCTCACAAGTTATTTTTCACCTCTTCCTAGAACTCAACCATCTCTTTAAGGGGGGGGGGGGGCTGGCTTCATTCGCCTAATAATGGGTATGAGGCTGCCCTCCAAAGGTGCGCATCCGCTTCTAATGTGAAGACTGTAGTCGGGAGTGTTTTCAATGTGTTCACTGTGAGTGTTTGATCATTTCAGATATCTTCATTTTGGTGGACTGTGTTTGCAGGCCTGGCTACATGCATGATCCTTAACGTCTTGTGGTGAGTTTTAACGTCATAGCAATGTCTTGTTAATAGCACAGCTCATACTAATTTAAAGATAAGCTTGAGTTCCGGTAATGATAGAAAATAAATTCTCACAAAATCTAACAAAAGTCACACTGATGGTTCAAGATTACAAATAAATAACATGTGCCACTCGATTTCGGCAGAAAATGTATAGGAGCTGAATAATGAGCATAAAGATAAGGAAATCAAGGTACCGTAATTAACGTTGTATATTTTTTTTTTGGTCAACTTTTTTTTGCTGACTCTGTCGGCAGCAAGCCTGGTCCGTGTTAAAAAACCCACGCGGGAAGGCCTTTCATTTAACTGCGGGGTGCAGCTGAATGTGTAAGATCATTAATTAAATAAAAAAACAGTAGAGGACCTAGGATAGAACCTTGTGGTACACCATGTACATGTAATAGAAGAAAAATTGGAGGAATTATTATTATAAACTACATATTGAGATCACAGACAAATTTGACAGACAAATTTGAGTGTTTTTCTAGTGTCTGAGAGGTGAGTCAACACACCGATTACTGAGCTGGGAGACATTGCCGGGCATAGCGCCAGGTGGAGGGGCATAAATCGAAACTTTAACCAAAAAAAAAAAATGTTTTTTTGGTGTACCATGTATAAACCGCACCCCCGACTTTGAATTTTTTTCGGCGGGAAAAAGGTGCGGTTTATACACCGTTAATTACGGTACATGTAAGTAGGCCTGACACCATGTGCTTAACACAGGTCACTTTTTGCAAATAAGAGTTGTGGTTTTTATTGAAGATGACTTCCAGCAAGTTTTTGTGCGTTTGTTTTTATTTCACTGGTTCAAACAATCAATCTACTGCAGGATAAACAATCCAGAATGAATTATAGCTAAGTTCTCTATAGCTAAGTTGTCTCGACATATGATTCTCATACCAGAGCTCAAGATTAGCTTTAATGTTGGAGACTAAATTTGATGCGTGTTACCCAAGACAAATAATAAACCCAGGTCAGTCTCCAATGCATTCAGACTTAAATGATGTCGACCATAGTCACGTACAAGCAGCACATAGATGTATATACTGGCAAGTGAAAATATGACACATCAAGAACTGTGTAGATTGATGAACAGATATGAGAAAGAACAGATAACTTGAATGCTGGACAGGGCTGACACCAATAATTTGACCTTTGACCTTTCGGAGCGATTTACCTGGGAACTAATCTCAATGAGAACTCTTTTAATCACATACAAGGCTAAACCACCTTGTAATATGAGTTACAGTTTAATGATTAATTGCATGAAACTTTATATTTGTATACTGTTTAAGCTTGTATCCATAAAACTTGATATCTGTATACTGTTTAAGCTTGTATCCATGAAACTTGATATCTGTATACTGTTTAAGCTTGTATCCATGAAACTTGATATCTGTATACTGTTTAAGCTTGTATCCATGAAACTTGATATCTGTATACTGTTTAAGCTTATATCCATGAAACTCGATATCTGTATACTATTTAAGCTTGTATCCATGAAACTTGATATCTGTATACTGTTTAAGCTTTTATTTTCGCGTACAGATATTATTTGCGAATGACAGGCTAAGAGACATTTTTTCGCAAGTCGTCGCTTTCACAAATTGCACACAGCAGAACTAATGAATGGACAGTAGGTATTCACAAACTTTCTCACGTCAACACATACACACACAAACTCGGTAACGGAAGTGCACACACAACTTTAGGCAGTCCATCGCACCGTACCGAGCACCACATACAGCTAGCCGAGTACCGTACCATTACGTACGAGATTTACGTGCGTATGTCGTGCAATCTGTGCAATATATACGCAGGGGGAGAAAAGGAGCGCTCGGGGCGGGAGGCGACAGCATTGCATTATGAACAAAAGTTAGTTACTAGTAGCTTGCGATCGAGAGGAAGCAAGCACATAATTTTATGCTGATATTTTCACGGTCCGGAATGATGAGGTGATAAGTTAGCAATAAAATGCAATTCCCTCGCGAAAATAACTGCTTATACAGTATTGCAATAAATTTATATTCCTTCTCCCCTTTTTCGTCGACAGGTGTTGGGCTGTGTTAGACATAGTACCTCAACTGAGTAGCTGTACAACTCATATAACAGAAGAAGTCCTCGTTCAAGAAAATACCACCGAAGTTAATATATTCACAAGTCCATCAGTTTCACCATGTGTCGAAGATTTATCTTTAGAAAGGTTGGTAATTCACCTATTAAACGCTCGGCAGCATTCTGCCTTTATAGAGACAAAGCAATCTAGGAGTTATTTTTAATTATTAATTATATTTGACACATAATTTGCATTGCCATGAATGATATGAGAGACGAGTAGTTTTGGGGTAACTTGAGGCTTATGGGTACTTGGTAACATTGTTCAGATGAGAGAAAATGGTGCTAAGGTAGTGACTTCAATGCTAGATGTACAATTAAAGATAATCTGAAAGTTTGAGTGAAAACGGACCATCATGAATGATAACAAATTGGGAAAAAATGATCTGATCGATTCCTTAATTCTAACTATATTATTACAATTGAATTACATTATAGGTGAATGTAAATCGTCACAAAGCGATGAATTGGCTCTATATGTCTCTTTTTCATGGGAAAACGGTTGGAAAATTTCAAACATTGGGCGGAAGAATTTACTGTCAAAGGGTGTCCCACAGTGAGGCCTTCAAAGAAAACCATGAATATCTTTGTGGTTTGAAAAAAATTATCAGGTTTTTCTTGCATGTGAGGGTTAGTACGGTAGAAGGAATATAATAAGTAACATTTCATACAAAAATTATGCATATTTTTCATCAATCTTAAACAATGTTTATACAGAGTAACTTTAAGGATATAAATGAGCCATTTTGCCTCAAGGAGAGTGTGTGTACAGAATACCATAGCAGGCATTCAATTACAATAAACATGAGGCTGTTCCTTGATTAGCACCAGTACTGCTTCTACTAATACTAGTACTGGTATGGTACTACTTCTGTTTCTACTGCTACCACATGTACATGTACTTTTATTAATAATTCTTGTACTGCTGATACTTCTACTGCTGCTACCACTAATACTGATATTTTTTGTAGGGTTAACCTCGCTAGTCATAAGGACCGCTATTCATAAACACAAAGTTCTTTTGGAGAGGACAGAGAGAAAAAAACAACTTTTGGTGTTTGTAGTGTATGGCGATACATATACTTGTGATGTTGGTAATTTAGAAGTGACCTTGTGTTTTATGTATTTCCTTTTCAGATCTGCCAAACAAGGAGAGATATCAACTGTTCCATTGATAGAGGTAAGATGACAGCATTACTGACAAAATAGTTTCTTATATTCAGCCATGTTCACCTATTCTCTGATTTATATTGATAGCCTGCTCTTATGTAAAGGGAAAATGGCAAAAAGTGTTGCATTTGGGGAAATGTTTCAGTTTTTCCTATCAATATGCAGAGATAATCTTTTCAACGTCTGTCAAACTTAATGGAAGTAAAATGATACTCTGTGCACCATGACAACTTTAGAGAAGTTTGCCTTGGTTAGAATTTGTGAATGATAGAAAAAAATATTTTTTCCTAATATTGCTCATTTTATATTAATATTTTTCAATGTTGATCCATGTATGTCGTTTGAAGGAAAAAACTACAGGATCTGTTTGCTTTCTCTCTCTCTTTAGATCTTAGAAGATGATTACCCACAATACACCTGGGTGGCTATACTGGTGGAACTATTTATCATGATCAGTATTACAGTATCATACCTCACTATAGGATCAGCAATGTTACATTCATGTGAGTAACCATGGAAACCTCTATCATGATCAGTATTACAGTATCATACCTCACTATAGGATCAGCAATGTTGCATTCATGTGAGTAACCATAGAAACCTCTATCATGATCAGTATTACAGTATCATACCTCACTATAGGATCAGCAATGTTACATTCATGTGAGTAACCATAGAAACCTCTATCATGATCAATATTACCGTATCTAACCTCACTATAGGATCAGCCATGTTACATTCATGTGAGTAACCATGATCAGTATTACAGTATCATACCTCAGTATAGGATCAGCCATGTTACGTTCATGTGAGTAACCATAGAAACCTTTATCATGGACAGTATTACCGTATCATACCTCACTATAGGATCAGCCATGTTACATTCATGTGAGTAACCATAGAAACCTCTATCATGGACAGTATTACCGTATCATACCTCACTATAGGATCAGCCATGTTGCATTCATGTGAGTAACCATAGAAACCTCTATCATGATCAGTATTACAGTATCATACCTCACTATAGGATCAGCCATGTTACATTCATGTGAGTAACCATAGAAACCTTTATCATGGAAAGTATTACAGTATCATACCTCACTATAGGATCAGCCATGTTACATTCATGTGAGTAACCATAGAAACCTTTATCATGGACAGTATTACAGTATCATACCTCACTATAGGATCAGCCATGTTACATTCATGTGAGTAACCATAGAAACCTTTATCATGGACAGTGTTACAGTATCATACCTCACTATAGGATCAGCCATGTTACATTCATGTGAGTAACCTTAGAAACCTCTATCATGATCAGTATTACCGTATCATACCTCACTATAGGATCAGCCATGTTACATTCATGTGAGTAACCATAGAAACCTTTATCATGGAAAGTATTACAGTATCATACCTCACTATAGGATCAGCAATGTTACATTCATGTGAGTAACCTTAGAAACCTTTATCATGGACAGTATTACAGTATCATACCTCACTATAGGATCAGTCATGTTACATTCATGTGAGTAACCATAGAAACCTTTATCATGGACAGTATTACAGTATCATACCTCACTATAGGATCAGCCATGTTACATTCATGTGAGTAACCATAGAAACCTTTATCATGGAAAGTATTACCGTATCATACCTCACTATAGGATCAGCCATATTACATTCATGTGAGTAACCATAGAAACCTTTATCATGGACAGTATTACAGTATCGTACCTCACTATAGGATCAGCTATGTTGCATTCATGTGAGTAACCATAGAAACCGTTATTATGATCAATATTACAGTATCATACCTCACTATGGGATCAGCGATGTTACATTCATGTGAGTAACCATAGAAACTCTATCATGATCAGTATTACAGTATCATACCTCACTATAGGATCAGCCATGTTGCATTCATGTGAGTAACCATAGAAACCTCTATCATGATCAGTATAACAGTATCATACCTCACTATAGGATCAGCTATGTTGCATTCATGTGAGTAACCATAGAAACCGTTATTATGATCAGTATTACAGTATCATACCTCACTATAGGATCAGCCATGTTACATTCATGTGAGTAACCATAGAAACCTTTATCATGGACAGTATTACAGTATCATACCTCACTATAAGATCAGCTATGTTGCATTCATGTGAGTAACCATAGAAACCGTTATTATGATCAATATTACAGTATCATACCTCACTATGGGATCAGCGATGTTACATTCATGTGAGTAACCATAGAAACTCTATCATGATCAGTATTACAGTATCATACCTCACTATAGGATCAGCCATGTTGCATTCATGTGAGTAACCATAGAAACCTCTATCATGATCAGTATAACAGTATCATACCTCACTATAGGATCAGCCATGTTACATTCATGTGAGTAACCATAGAAACCTTTATCATGGACAGTATTACAGTATCATACCTCACTATAGGATCAGCCATGTTACATTCATGTGAGTAACCATAGAAACCTCTATCATGATCAGTATTACAGTATCATACCTCACTATAGGATCAGCTATGTTGCATTCATGTGAGTAACCATAGAAACCTCTATCATGATCAGTATTACAGTATCATACCTCACTATAGGATCAGCAATGTCACATTCATGTGAGTAACCATAGAAACCTTTATCATAGAAAGTATTACAGTATCATACCTCACTATAGGATCAGCCATGTTACATTCATGTGAGTAACCATAGAAACCGTTATTATGATCAGTATTACAGTATCATACCTCACTATAGGATCAGCAATGTTACATTCATGTGAGTAACCATAGAAACCTTTATCATGGACAGTATTACCGTATCATACCTCACTATAGGATCAGCAATGTCACATTCATGTGAGTAACCATAGAAACCTTTATCATGGAAAGTATTACAGTATCATACCTTACTATAGGATCAGCCATGTTACATTCATGTGAGTAACCATAGAAACCTCTATTATGATCAGTATTACAGTATCATACCTCACTATAGGATCAGCAATGTTACATTCATGTGAGTAACCATAGAAACCTCTATCATGATCAGTATTACAGTATCATACCTCACTATAGGATCAGCAATGTTACATTCATGTGAGTAACCATAGAAACCTCTATTATGATCAGTATTACAGTATCATACCTCACTATAGGATCAGCAATGTTGCATTCATGTGAGTAACCATAGAAACCTCTATCATGATCAGTATTACAGTATCATACCTCACTATAGGATCAGCAATGTTACATTCATGTGAGTAACCATAGAAACCTCTATCATGGAAAGTATTACAGAATCTTACTTCACGTAATTCATATTAGAAACTGTGAAAAACTCAGTCAATGATGACTGATCTCTGAAACTGATAATGTCAAATAACAATGTCTTTGAGGCTGATTGAGAGAAATAACATGGCAATTAAGCCATAAAATGGCTTTAGCCTAGCTGCCATTACAGCGCTCTAGCATTTCAAGGAATTAATTCCTGCCAGGTACCCATTTAACTCGCCTGGGTCGAGTGTGGCAATTGTAGATTAATGCCTTGCCAAAGGACGTTAGCGCCGTATCGGGATTGTATCAATTTGTTGTAGAATCTTCTGCTATAAAAGTATTTCAGTGAAAAATGGCAAGTCTTTCTTTAAAGTTTAAGGCATTTCATGATTTTCTTTTTCTTTTAGATCATCTATATGTACACCAACATTAAGTCAATTCACTACTTTTCCTTTATTTCAGTTCTTGGTTGGCTGGATGCCCACATGGCCTGGGATAAAGTTGATAAAGGGAACACTGTCCCAGCAAAAGTTAAATACTGCCCGAAAAGGTATCTTGGGTTTTTTTCTGTTTTTAGGTATTACATCATGAGTAATCATGATAGTGAAAATTGCATTTGAAAGAATTGACACTTGTTATAAATGTTTGTTTTTATACATGTAGATAAGGACATGTGGATTTTTCTAGCAAAATACTTTTCATATTACAAAATCACAGAAGCTAACAAAACAAATATATATATGGACATTTGATAATAATAATAATGGTAAACTGGTTTCATACAGAGTATATATTTCTCTTCTACTAGAATGTATATTTCATACTTTCATAAACCAAAATATTGTCTTATATCACTTTGGTGATAATACTTGGTACATCATCTTTATTTTCAGCTAGAGCTTCCCTTCTGTATGGCTTGTATACATGCATTTGTTGATATTCAGTACTAGATGTGGATTAAATGTTGAGGTTGTTGCAGTTAATGTATGAATGAATCCAGTATTAAGTTTTTTATAGCAGCATGTGAAGTTAAAGATAAAGTTGAGTTATGGTCATCCGATTGCATTGTGAAAGAAAAGGTGTGGAATGGATCAGAAAAAGTTGATCATGTACATTTGTAGCATGTAAGTATTGGTGTGTACTGCAAAGTTCTGGAGTCATCAAAATCATAATATATTTGGGCCAGTCTTGGTAAAGTAACAAGCACTAAACACAGAAGGATGTATATGTGACTACACAAATGGTGTCAGGGCTACAGTGTACTAACCTTGATTTCCTAATCTTTCTATGCTCATTACTCAGCCAGTATACATTTTCTACCAAAATTGTTTTGGCAAATGACATTTATTTGTAATCTTGAACATTCAGTGTAAGTTTTGTTTGATTCTTTGAGAATTAATTTTCTTTTTTTTTACCAGAAAACATTTATCTTTAAATGTTGAATCTATTTTTGTTTTATTTCAGGATATGCAGACCTCTGTTGAGTCTCCTGGTCTTTGGTTTAGTGTTCGTTGTAGCTATGTTAGATCCAAAGGTAAGATAAACAAAATAGAAATGGCCCTCTATTGTTGTTTTTGATATCATTTTTTTATTCAAGAAAAGTAGAATACAAATGGAGTTAGCATAGTCTAAATAAATCCAACGTGGCTTGAGAAAATAAAAAGAAATCATTTGACAAACATGATGGTGAGAAAATTGCAATTATACCAGGTCCATTGGTTATAAATACTGATAAACCTTTTAGAAGGTTTGAATGATTATTTTATTATATATAAATATATATACATTAGTGTGCATGATTTTTACCACATATATCAATATTGAAAGTTACCGGTAATCATTACTCATATGCTGCCGCACTGTTTGCTGTGCTGCAAGAGAGTACAAAAATATGGTTTTCAATTTCATCCCCATTTTTTTTTTCAATTGAAACAGTACATCATCATCATGGTTTATGTTACCTGTAACCAATGAAATAACTGTGCCAGAGATAACTTGCACTAAAGTGTGCAGAAAATGTATGTTATGCCCAGGCCTGATAATTTCCCTGATCGATGTAAATCCGGTTTAAAATTAGGGGAGTGGGGTGAGGTGCCATTGAACGCTTGAACGCCTCGCGCAAGCGCTCGCATTTCTAAAACCATCTCTTTCTTTAACTCTCACCAAAACTTTTTTTTAGCGCTCACTATCACCCCTGCAAAGGGTAATCATATCTAGCAGGTTATCATTTTTTTAGATTAACTCTGGATTTGTGATTGAATTAGCATGTCATTTGAAGCTACTTAATCATTCTCATTTGGTATTCATTTGTTTATCAACAGGGTTTTGTAACAATGCTTGATAAGATAGCTTCACTTCTTCTCAACTTGGAGGCTGGTCTTTTCATCTTTCTTATGATCAGAAGGAGCAACTCAGCTAAATATAGGTAAGACAATTTTCATAGCAGAAATGGGCTTTCTTGTAAGTCTTGATTAATTTTTTTTAAAGGTAATAACAAGTTTGGGTAATATTTCAACAAGATTGAATTATGAAATTTAAAATTTGCATTACCATTGTGAAACCTAGTGTTAGAATAAGCAACTTGGAAAAATTGGGCTCTAAAACGCTAAGAATTTCAAGAAATTTTTCAAATCAATCAAATTTATCGGCCACACAATGGTAACTGCGACCATAAAAATCTTGATATATATGCAGTTGTGATATAATTTCCAAACGGGAATAGAAAATTGGTTGATTTTAGTCAAGAAACATAGCTTTGAAGCTAAAGTAATATCAATCTTGAGAGGGAGCTATACAACATAAATAGTTTATTATTCACAAGTTCATCACTTTAGACTCAATTTCAACAGCGACAACGATCATTGAATATTGTCGGACCGCATTTGAACCAAATTCATGACACCATACCAAATAACATGTTGGAATATTTCGATCAAACATGCTTATAATTGAGTGTTATGAGTGAGATTTAATGGGCTTTGCCAAATAGAAGTAAACAACCTTCTGTGTTTTTCACAATATCCTGAAGTTGTATTGATACATGTAAGAAATGGTCTTTCAAAACCACAAATACCCTTAACCTTTTTTCTTACACATAATAAATGGTATAGGTTGAATTTTAATTTTTAAAGCGGGACTGCACTACTTGTAGCTACTTGCGCCCTCTATACAGCCAACAATGCCTAAGCTGTACCTGTTGATCCCCCATGATCCCCTTTTTCTGATGTTAATCAAGAGCTGATTTGATGAGATAACCACCTGCCAGTGACCACCCAGGGAGGTCTAATCCCTCCTGGCCAAACTAGTGCAGATAGGTTTAAAAGTTCAGTTGTTACCATTTTTTGAAACTCTACAAACATGAACAATTTGAGGTGTTCACAGTTGTACAAGCATTGCTGTTTAGTAGACCCCTCTGTTTCCAATATGTATTTCTACACTTGTTGTGAATGTTTATGTTTGGAAACGTAAATAAATTGAATCAAATCAAATGTTTTCTTTCTTCTAGGACTCTGATAATCCCATACCCTGTCCATCGGTACATCTACCCAACTCATTACATCATCGCTATCTACTTCCTGTTTGCTGTCATCTATGACATCACAGTTATAGCCATTGAATGGTTCACATGAAACTTTTCATCCTGTAAACTTTCAAATGTGAACAGGTTTCTGTCATCTAGGACATAAAAGTGATGGCCATTGATATGAATTATCAGGTTAACTATCAAATGTTTAAACATATAGGACCATGTCATCTATGACATCACAGTGAAACTAGCCATTGAATGGTTCACATGAAACTTTTAATCATGTAAACTTTCAAATGTGAACAGGTTTCTGTCATATACATGTATGACATAAAAGTGATGGCCATTGAATACTTATAAATATTCATCAGGTTAACTATCAAATGTTTAAACATAAAGGACCATCAGCCTTTTCACACACAGCTAAAATTCTATAAACATAATTAGTTTAAAGGGCTTTAAACTAATCAGCTGTACATAAGACATCATTCACACACAGACATTTTGGTGCGATCGTTAATCGTTTCGTGATTAACTACTGCTCTTAAAATGTGCAGTAGTGCCATTGCGCATTGAAGGTCATGTCATATCAAACAAAGCGCACGCTCCATCCAGCTTAAACACGTTTAAACACGAATAACCGTTCACACACAAAATGTCAAGCTCTCTAGATACGAACTTCATATCTGCAGCCTGCTTTTAGGGGCGTATGAATCGCGTATAAACGATGTTCACACAGGGAAAATTTTCTTTAAACATGTTTAAAACTGTTGAGTTAAACACGTTTAAACTAATCATCTCTAGATACGATGAATTTTAGCTGTGTGTGAAAAGGCTGCATGTCATCTATGACATGACAGTGACGGCCATTGAATGGTTCACGTGAAACATCTCATAACATTTCCAATGTAAACAGGTTTCTGTCATCTATGACTTCACAGTGATGGCCATTGAATACTTATCATGAAATTTGACAGGTAAATTTTTAAATATGAAAGGACCACTGTCAAGTTCAAAGTTAAAAATATGTAAAGAATGGTATTCAAGTTGACTAGAATCAGGGGCCAGTTTCTCGAAACCGTCATAAGTCTAAGTTTGTGGACATCCCATACAAACGCATACATTGTGTGCAGGTAATCCTGAATCTGATGACAGGGGTAATAATATGATTGCAGGGCCCTCAGGGAGAACAGTATGAATACTGATATACGCTAAAGTATAAAAGACCCTTGCTTACAGTAGTTTTTATCACCTGACGAAGTATCGCAGTAGCATACGAAACGTCGTGATCTTTTAGATTCCTTATTGACCACATTGCGAGACAAACGAATATCACTAGCGATATTATTTTCGAAGCTTCATGTTGTCTTTGGATGTTTTGCTCTGAAGGATCTATCAACTTTCATTTTTAATATTGTATGACTGCATGGCAACTAAAGGGGAAACTGCTCTCAAAATGTTGTTGCATACCTCGAGCTTTTTCCCAACATTATGTTATCCTTGCCTGTCCCTCAGATATTTCCTTTCTGTCTCTGTATCTTCAGAGCTGCCAACCATTCCGTTTTTGCCGGAATTACTCCGTTTTTTCTTCCAAATTACGTTATTACGTTTTTTCTTCATAAAATACGTTTTTTTTTTTTTTTTTTTTTTTTTTTTTTTACATACACACGTCAAACAACTGCCCTAAAATGGTGATTTGATCACAAATTCAATAGAAAACTCATTTTAAAACATACTTGAAGAGAAAAATATTCTCAAAAAAAATGAAATGCCGATATTTTTAATACCAAAATATCCTCCAAAAAAATTACCTGCTTGTATGTAAAAAACAGCATAATGAATGAACATTTCTGCATTGGAAGTGTGTCACGCGTGGTTTTAAGTTTCGTTTTTATGAATTCCTTTTTTTGGCTTGAAATTCCTTTTTTTGCCATCATGATTCCTTTTTTTGGTCGCACAAGGTTGGCAGCTCTGTATCTTGCTCAGTTTGTAAGACTGTCAACCAATTCAAAACTTATCTTGAGACACATTTATTCAAAATTGCTTTTGATGATTAACTTACTCTGTTCACATTGATGTATATTTCATATGTATTGTAATTTATAGGTTTATTTGTAATTTCTTGTTTTTGTTTGATATGTAATTGTTTATCATAGCGCTTAGAGATTTTGATGGTAAGTGCTTTATATGCATCGTTTTTATTATCATCATTATTAAGTCTTTTACATCTGTGCTTGCTGTGGACTACCAGTACTATGGTAAAAAGCCGAATAATGATACTGTGATACATTCCATAACTTACATTGAAATGATAATCATTGCTCATGCATGTATTGATATTGTATGTACTTTGTGAGAGTAGGGCTTTTTATAATTCCATGTTAACCTGTGGATGCTTCACTGCCACCTATTTGAAGACAAGTTTGGAAATGATTGTTGTTTTAATATTCCACGTTTATATAGCGCTCAATACATTGATCCGACGATGTGCCTAAGCGCTTTACAGATATATTATCACCCCGGTCATCGGATTCAGGCTTACCCACACACAATGTATGCACATTTTCCACTCTCTGGGGAGCATTCCAGCCAGTCGCCATTTTACAAGCGCACACTTGCTCGTTCAACCACATGAACGTTCGCATCCGGCCTACCGGGTACCCATTTAACACCTGGGTGGAGAGTAGCAAGTGCAGGTAAATATCTTGCCAAAGAATATTAGTGCTGTGTCGGGATTCGAACCCTCGACCCTCGCATCTCCAGTCAAGCGCCTTGGGGTGGGATAGTTAAGTTGGATCTTTATCTTCAATACATAAATAAGAAGTTGCATACACATACAGTGTACAATATGAATGAATGGAACTCTGACCAGGAGACTACTCGGGTCATAGGTCATGACACAAATATCTAGGAGACAAAAAGGTTGCAGTAAGCTTGTTTATCTTTAAAGCCCCACTGTCCTACTTGTAGCTACAATGTACTTGCTCACTCTATTATAGAAAACTTCATCAATCGGTGCCTGTTGATCCCCCATGATCCTCTTTTTCTTATGTTAGTTGAGAGCTGTCAGTGACCTCGCTGTGTGGTCTAATCCCTTCTGGCCCAGTAGTATTGCCGGTCTTTAAGACATTCTGTTGTATTAATTCCAAATGAAAAGCTTGAGTTTTATGTGACTGAGATGATGACTAAAGTATTGTCTGTGATTTGATTGGTGCTAATGTGTTTAATGGTCTATTTTGCAAATGCTTATATTCTGCTTGGTTCATGTTCATGTTATAGTGTTGATTAATGTATTTATAGAAATATGGTTATACAGTACAATGTGAACTTGATTGAGGGAGGGCTTTAGTTATTCACTTTGCTCTAGCATTTGATTG
Organism: Strongylocentrotus droebachiensis; assembly: GCA_035222895.1. Lineage (NCBI taxonomy): Eukaryota > Metazoa > Echinodermata > Echinoidea > Camarodonta > Strongylocentrotidae > Strongylocentrotus > Strongylocentrotus droebachiensis. Next base: position 1,685 of record JAVYIG010012379.1, on the reverse strand, counting down.
GACATGGTGGGCAACTGTGCATTGCAATGTAATCATTTCTCATTTACGCTTCACTTTTTATGAGCACTTGCTTTTGAGGCAATGTTGCTTTTCTTGTGCAATAATAAATCTGTTTTGTAAACATTATTTGATGGGCAGAGTAGCAATGGATCTGGGACCCCGTTTCACAAAGCCTTTTTTCAATGACAAAAATCAGTGACAAAACTGTTGATAACCAATCAGGAGCAAGGATTTCAGTAGCTTATAACCAAAACTGTCATTTGTCACCGATGACAAGTTTTGTGAAATGGGGTCCTGGTCTTTTAAGATTGAAATATGCATAGTTTATTGTAACAATTTTTTTTTTTTTTTTTTTGGGGGGGGGGGGGGGGGGCTGGAGTGTTTGACTCTCAATTTTCCTTTACTCATTTACTCTCCATTGTAAGATTTGTTTGTTTAATGTGTACTTGTAAGTTATACACATTATGTGTGGACTTTTTGCATGGCGATAGTTACTTAAGACTTCTAATGATAACCTAGAGAAAAGCATTCTGTGTCATTGTGAAAGTATATATTGTCAGAGTTTTCTTAGAAGTCAATCCAACTTGTGGCTTTATTAATGCTTCCAAAGTTTATATCATTGTTGATGGTTAGATACATGCTATGATAGAAGTCATTATTCTCAAGCTATATTTTGCTTCATTTTTTAGAACCAATGGATTTACCCAAATATATTATCAATGCTTGTCTGTGTAATTTGTTCTAAAGAAAAGGTTAAATGCTGATTTAAGTAACAACAAAAAATGAAAACATAGTTCTACAAAACATGTAAAGAGAGTAGAACATATGTATGGTCTGATATATCTGTTGACTTACCGGTAGCCTATTTTCTGTAGACTCCAGCCCTAGTTATCTCTGGCCAAGTATTCATCAGGTTTAATGTATATGGATGTTATTTAATTTGGTATGATAAAGTGTATGTTTTAACGCTGTTGACATTATGTGAAGTTTAAAAACATTGAAGATAACGTGAGAGTCAGTAATTTGTTTATGGGCAGTTTAAATAGTCCAGTCATACCCAACCACAGTGTTGACCTTCCTTCGTTTATCATATGGGTCATGTTGAAATGCTGAAGCAGTACACGTGTGTAACATTTTCCAATAGAGATACAACTATGTGTAGCCAAATTATATGCTTGTACATTTATTTTATTGAAGACAGTTATACAGTGCTTCCCAGAAAAAAACGAAACCGAAAAGTATCGATGTTTTATCATAACTTAATCACAACCATAATTAATGAATGATACATATTTGGAAAGCTTAGAGTCTCCTTTTTCAGTTGATGTTACTCAGATGATGCATATTTCACGTATGAGTGATTAAAAGCAATTTGAAGGAAGGAAACCAAAAAGACATTTGGCGGGCGGTATCTGAATTTCGAAGAAAAATTCACATTTCTAGAAAGTTGAGTTTCTGCCCTTTCATATGACACTCAATCAGGAAAAATGAGCGAGGAATGACAAAGTTCTGTTTGTTTAAAGTAGTGCTTGCATGTCCATATTTTTATTAAACGAATTCGTTTTCACCGGCTGCCTGCCGTATCAATAAACGAAATTAACAAAAGACTTAACTCCGTTTCGTTGACAATCAGCCGTAGACGAGAGTCTTCATGCATGGCTGATTGTCAACATAACGGAGTTAAG
>JAVYIG010012378.1:0-54024 GCA_035222895.1 Strongylocentrotus droebachiensis | reverse complement strand
ATAAAAACAATTTCAATTTTTGTTTTCTTAAAAGAATCACTCTCCCGCTGCAAGGAGACTCTGCAGCTGACATGTGGATTCAGTTATCTGCCATTATCCTGGAGAACTAAATGGCTTTAAAACAATTATTTGCGATTGTTATTTTTGTTGTTTGTTGGTTATCCCTGTATACATGTAGGTGTGACAGCACCATTGGCTTGGTATACTCTGTACCGTATCGTTGCAGTTCAATATGACGCATCTAAATAGATTACCTACTATCATTTTTCTGCATGGAAAAAAATCATTGCCACCATTTTCCAATTTCATGATTAGGATTAATAATTATATTAATTATACCCAGACATTGTGTCCGAACAAGTTGTGTATCCGGACAGTTGATTTAAACAGTAATTTGAAGAAGTTTACACACAATATTTCATAAATCTTCTCACAGTTTTTGTTTAAGATGAATATTCTGATGGTTAATGCTATTTGGTGCATACATTTTATTAAATTCAAATCAAAAGTGGTGGCTTTATTTTTGTTAAGCGTCCGGACACACAACCTCCCCCGTCATACATTTTGTAATTGTAAAGATAAAATGATTTTGTCTTGCAATGTTGAAATCTGATTTTAACAATAAATTACCATAAATTAGTTCTAATTCAACTAAAGAGGAAGACATTATTTTTCACTTCTGACAATGTTCAATGATATTCATTTAAAGTTGTCTGTCCAGTAGAAAGGCACAAATGGATGAAAGGATACCGGATGTACATTTAGAAATACATTAGAATTTTCAACATTTCAGTCCATCCATCATTGCCTAAAACTGATATTTGTCAAATAAACCATAGTACATGAAAACCATGTAACTGAAAAGGCAGTCCAAATTACATAAAACTTAAAACATACTATAAAAGAATATCATTTGAAAGAGGTTAAATGTTGCTGCATAGCTTTGCTTCATAAACAAAAACAACAATAATAAGAGAAAAAAATGTTAATTTGTTCATTATTACAAAGTATATATACAATGGTAAAATACCTGAGATCAGAGGGTTGTTTTTATTATACAAATAATACATGGCAGTATGCAAACTCTGTATGAACAATTCCTTGAGAAAAAACAAAAACCTTTTAAAGGTTTTTTCTGCCAGGGGCGGCATTGTCATTTTTTTGTTTAAAAAAGGTAAAAATTAAAATTTACCCCATCTTTTTTTTTTTTTTTGCCAGGGCCGCCGCCCCCCCCCCCCCCCCTTGGTTGGCAGAGAGTCTTTTGTGCTTTAGTCGAATACATGGATAATGTGATGAATGAATACGTAATAACCCAGGAGTCCTAATGCCAATGATATTAGAGTTTGGCAGAAAGGAGTAGGTTTCCGATCTTGTTGAGAGCTAACGTGATCTCATGGAACAGCTGGTAGGCGTCGGTCTCTGCACAGTTCTTGATTTAAAAAAGGTCAAAATTAAAATTTACCACCTGTTTTCCCCTCCCCTTGGTTGGCAGAGAGTCTTTTGTGCTTTAGTCGAATACATGGATAATGAATAAGTAACGAGCGGTCCTAATGCCGGCAATGATATTAGAGTTTGGCAGAAAGGAGTAGGTTTCCGATCTTGTTGAGAGCTAAGGTGATCTCATGGAACAGCTGGTAGGCGTCGGTCTCGGCACAGTTCTTGAAGGCACTCACAGTGAACTGAAGCCTGATAATATTCAAAAAATATAAAAGAAGAAAGAAGAAAAAAAAAAGAAAACTTGAAATTTTCACCCCAAAATATACAATACAATACAATAAAGTCATTTTTATAGCGCTCTTACAAACTAACTGTTGTTTCACAGCGCTTTACATAAGAATTATCAAAGAAGTTGTTGATCATGGTCAAAGAGGAGAGTTTTGAGACATTTTCGGAAGACATTAAGCAATTAAAAAAACAACTGTTTCTTAAATTTTGACCTGTAGATTATCCATTGAGCTACTTTTTATGTAACTTGCATATTCCTTATTGTCATGCCTTGCTCACAGTTTTGGTATGTGCGTCCTATAAATTGTATATATTATTATTATCAATAAAGACTGACTATAAAGCCCTTGATACATGTTTTAACATATGGCCAGAGTCACTTTGCCTACATCTGCAACATACACTATATGAATCTACTTTGGCACGATAGATACACAAGCCTCACAAAGCTAGTCAAATGGACTTGAATAATATCACTCAGTTTTCATGCCATGCCGTAATTACAATATGACAATTTTATTTGTATTAAAAACTTAACTGTTGTTTCACAACACTTTACATCAATGAAATAATAAAAGAATGATATATGTTATATATGATATGTTATTAGGCATATTAGGTATACATGGATACCTTTCAATGCCTTCACTAATGTTTTTCCACCATTGTTATGTAATATCATGTACTCCACTCCCATACTTATATTAGGTGATTGTTATGTTGTTCTATTGATTGTTTGTGTATCTCTTTGATCATTCTTGTGATTTTAATTTGTATTTTTACCCTGTAAGCGGGATTTGCATTTCGGCCTGCGGTTTTGATGGAACTATACTAATACACCATTGTAATTCAATCCAAATAGTTCAAATTCGAGGGGTCAGTGACACAAAGATGTAACTCCATATTGGCCATTTTGAGAAAAAGTGGTTTAAAGACAGAGGTCCACTTGGGTCTTTCACTAGCCATTGACTTCAATGGGGTGTTGGGTGGAGTTAAGTCTTTGTGTTTCCTGGAAAGCCCTCATCTTTCTGAACATTTTGATATAAAATACTCTTTTGGGCAAAATATGGAGCAACGTCTTTGTGTCACTGAACCCTTGAATTGATCAAATCATTAACTGATCAAAAACAGAGACTCTTGGCAAAGTTCAGAAAATTGATGATGAGTTCTTTGGTATTGCTTACTCCTCTTTGCCGATCCTGTAGCAGCACATGTATCCATCGTTTCTCATGGGTGCTATAGACCCTAGGACTGGGGTGTAACCGAGTGTACTGGTAGACAATGGAAAGTTACCTCCTCCTCCACTGTTAAGAAATAAATGGTTGAAACAATAATAATAATAATAATAATAATAGGCATTTCTATAGCGCCGTCTATCTAGGAATTCTATTCCGAGGCGCATTTATTATTACCCCGGCTTTAGCCTAGCTGCCATTACAGCGCTCCAGCATTTCAAGGAATTGATTCCTGCCAAGGTGAAGTTAATGCAATACCAACCTTTACTTTTGCCCTTAAGGATAAAATCATTTTTTTACGTCTTTTTATTCTTGACATACAAAGTGTACATCTTTATTGATCAATTTAGAAAAGTCATAAAGATTGATCAATGCATTTCTGAGAAGACATAAACTTTATCTATCAAGAATAAATCCTATTGTCACAAGCATCTCATGAAAAGAGCTAAGAAAACTTTATTTCAAGTTTAAAGGCAACAGTGCAAATGTATCTTTGCAACCCTAACCAAAACAGATAATGATAATAATAATATCAGATATTTATATAGCGCACATATCCACCATGCAAGGTGCTCAAGGCACTCCAAATATTACACAGCTCTGTTAGGCTGCCAATTTCGGCGCTCACAGCATTCAAGGAATTCCTTCCTACCGGTACCCATTTAACACCTGGGTGGAGAGTTGCAAAATATAGATAAATGTCACAGGACATTAGTGCTGCAGCGGGACTCGAACTGCGGACCTTGTGATCCACAGTCCGACGACTTATCCACTAGACCACATCACCTCTATAAAGCACAGAGCTTATAATTCCTCACCTGAGGGAATAGGCCTTGTCTGTGAACAGGTCTGGTACCGGCAACCCCATTTCTTGAGAGAGGATGTAGAGGCCAAGAAGATGGCGGTCAATGCCTTGACCGCTGGATGCTTCGGCCATCAGTGTGTTGTGCTTATCGTGGGCTCTTCGCAGAAGAGATAGCTGGTGTGTGGGCTGAACAGAGGATAGCAGAACAAAAGTTGCATTGAATAATAATAATAATAATAATAATAGCTCACATTTATAATGCGCCTAATACTTTGTTTCTAGGCACAGCACATATTATTACCCCGGTCATCAGATTCAGGCTTACCCGCAACACAATGTATGCACATTTTCCACTCCCTGGGGAGCATTCCAGCCAGTCGCCATTTTACAAGCGCCACTTGCTAATCCAACCACATTAACTTTTGCATTCTAGTGGGTACCCATTTAACACCTGAGTGGAGAGTGGCAAATGTAGATCGATGTCTTGCCAAAGGACATGAGTACCGGGACCTTAATTGTGATTCACAGTCCGATGACATATCCACTCGACCACGACACCTCTTTGAATATTAGATTCACTGATTCAGTTTACTCCACATGCTCTCTCCCCCCCTTCTCCCTAGTTATTCTTTTCCTCCTTGCATTTTTGTATCTACATCTACCCTTTTCTTTCCTTTCTTGTTTTCTTGAATCATCAGGACGCAACGCCTTATCCTCTTGTATAGCACATATTTTGAAATGACAAGTTACCATACGTAAACAAATTGTATTTATGATTATGTAGGTACCTTTAGCTAACCAAGGTTATATGCATCTGTCTATCTTTCTCTCTATCCATCAATTAATATATCTGCCCATTTTTCATCAATATATCTATCTATCTATATACAATCAAACCTGTCTACAGCGACCGCCCAAGGGAAACACAAAAAGTGGCCTTTGTAGACAAGTGGTCACTAAAGCAGGTTTAACTGTATGTGTTATTTCAGTTATCAATCCATTATTACATATGCGTGACTATACAGCAATCAATGCCTTCCACAGTGCAAAATATCATTGTCTTTGCTCATCTATCCATCTATCGTCTATCTATTTATCTATCTATCTATCTATCTATTTATCTATCTCTCTCTCTCTATCTATCGTCTATTTATTTTTCTACCAATCCATCGTCTACCAATCCACCGTCTATCTATATTTCTATCTATTTATCTATCTATCTATCTATCTATCTATTTATTTATATTTCTATCTATCTATCTATCAATCTATTTATCTATCTATCTATCTCTCAATCTATTTATCTATTATCTATCTATCTATCTATCTATCTATCTATTTATCTATCTTTCTATCTTTCTTTCTATCTATCTATCAATCTATTTATCTATCAATCTATTTATCTATCTATCTATCTATTTATCTTTCTATCTATCTTTCAATCTATTTATCTTTCTATCTATCTTTCAATCTATTTATCTTTCTATCTATCTATCAATCTATTTATCTATCGTTCTATCTTTCTTTCTATCTATCTATCTATCAATCTATTTATCTATCTATTTATCTTTCTATCTATCTTTCAATCTATTTATCTTTCTATCTATCTTTCAATCTATTTATCTTTCTATCTATCTATCAATCTATTTATCTATCTTTCTATCTATCTATCTATCTATCTATCAATCTATTTATCTATCTTTCTATCTATCTTTCTATCTATCTATCAATCTATTTATCTATCTTTCTATCTATCTTTCTATCTATCTATCAATCTATTTATCTATTATCTATCTATCTATCTATCTATTTATCTTTCTATCTATCTTTCAATCTATTTATCTTTCTATCTATCTTTCAATCTATTTATCTTTCTATCTATCTATCAATCTATTTATCTATCTTTCTATCTATCTATCTATCTATCTATCAATCTATTTATCTATCTTTCTATCTATCTTTCTATCTATCTATCAATCTATTTATCTATCTTTCTATCTATCTTTCTATCTATCTATCAATCTATTTATCTATTATCTATCTATCTATCTATCTATCTATTTATCTTTCTATCTATCTTTCAATCTATTTATCTTTCTATCTATCTATCAATCTATTTATCTATCGTTCTATCTTTCTTTCTATCTATCTATCTATCTATCAATCTATTTATCTATCTTTCTATCTATCTTTCTATCTATCTCTCAATCTATTTATCTATTATCTATATATCTATCTATCTTTCTATCTATCTATCTATCTATCTATTTATCTATCTTTCTATCTTTCTTTCTATCTATCTATCAATCTATTTATCTTTCAATCTATTTATCTTTCTATCTATCTTTCAATCTATTTATCTTTCTATCTATCTATCTATTCATCAATCTATCTATCTATTTATCTTTCTATCTATCTATTTATCTTTCTATCTATCTTTCAATCTATTTATCTTTCTATCTATCTTTCAATCTATCTATTTATCTTTCTATCTATCTATCTATTCATCAATCTATCTATCTATTTATCTTTCTATCTATCTATATATTCATCAATCTATCTATCTATTTATCTTTCTATCTATCTTTCAATCTATTTATCTTTCTATCTATCTATCTATTCATCAATCTATCTGTCTATTTATCTTTCTATCTATCTATCTATTCATCAATCTATCTATCTATTTATCTTTCTATCTATCTATCTATCTATCAATCTATCTATCTTTCTATCTATCTATCTATTTATCTATCTTTCTATCTCTCTATCTATCCATCTATCTATTTTTCTATCTTTCTATGTATCTATCTATCTTTCTATCGATCTATCTATCCATCCACCAAGCAATCAATCTATCCTTACATCTGCCTGACTATTCAGCATAGCTTTACACCAATCAACAGCTTCAATGGAACAAGATCTCATTGTGTCTGTTCGTCCATGGTAGAATTGACGAGTTGTTGCAGTTTCATATGCGGCACCAGGTCTGAAAAAACGTAAAAGAAATAGTTTTTTTTAAAGCTGATGGTTCTAGAGAAATGTTCAGATATAATGAAGTGAACCATGACAAGAAATTAATTATAAGTTAATTAAGGGGGTGCACATATTTTCTACAGAATTTTGTTACCAAAGTAATAACTACATGTATATAAAGTTTGTTCAAATATCATCCTGTATGAAGCATGACTACTTCCATTACCATCAGTGGACTGTCCCCCTCTCCAATGACTACTGCCTGGAAAACTATTCCCTTCAAAAAATTACCCTAGTTAGTTACCCATAGACAACAATTCAAGGTATTACTCATTACCGGTAGGGTATTTGTCTGGAGGTAGCTGTCTAGGAGTAACTGTTCTTGGTGTAGCTGTCCAGGGGGTTGTTTCACAAAGACTAAGATCGACTTTAAGATGGTCTTAACTATGGCAGGCCATTCATGCCACTAGTTCCTCCAACCCTTCCTGGCAATGGTTTCTCAAGGGACGTACAAATCATGGTCACAAATCTACAGAATACGTTTGGATAGTTCATTTTTGAAGGTATAAATGTTATCTAAAGATTATAATTGGTGAGAGCAAACAGTGGCATGAACAACTCGCCATAGTTAAGTCCAACTTAAAGTTGATCTTAGTCTTTGTGAAACACTCCCCAGGGGTACGTCAAGGGGGTCGTTGTTTTTTAATCAAAATCAGCTACCATAATTTATTGTAAAAACTTACTTCCCAGTTGCTGTATAGTAGGCCAGTTGGAGAGCTAGCTGTATGGTTGCATCTGGATGCATCTTGTGTTTCTTCATGAAGTCTTTGCCGTACTGGTAGTAGGAGCTACACACTATGTCAAAAGTAGAAGCCTGTATTGGAAGCAAACACAGTTTATAAATGATAGGAACGTAAACAATAAAAACTTGGAATAGTTAGCCTGCCAAGATATGTGAGACAACTGAGAGTATGGACAAGGAAAGAACTTGAAACAAGTCAAAACACGAAAGGCAGTTTGTTGTTGTAGTCTGTCAGGTGTTCTTGAATTCCTATCCCAGTGTTCTTCAGTGCCTGTCTCCTCGCGATCAGCATCTGCCGATATCTGTAGCTAGTTAGCTTGACTATTAATAATTATTTCCATTTGTATTACCTGCCATGAACGATGTCCCTGTCATGTTTTGTCATGTACATATATGTTTTTTTTTATAGTTTTGTTTGTATATGTAAATCTCTTAACTACTTTTCGGGGAACTATGCCTCCACAAGGCCATTTGGCCTTATTTTTCAGTTCCCTCTTTTCATTTTCTTATATATTGCAAATGCTTAAAATTGTATATATCTTTGTATTGTTTTTATCGAAAGAGGAAATGAATAAAACAAATTGAATTGAAGTCTTGCAAACAAAGGTATTACTAGCAAGGCCAAGGTGAGGGATGAAGCCATATACACACATACCATTTGTACTGCACTGAATCGTTTACAATACAGCATGCACAAGCATGGAGCTGAAACACATATCAGATAATGTGTTTGCGATTCTACTTTGAATGATAAATATCTAGATATCTAAAGGAGTGACTGGCCTATACATACATGTAAATCTCAGAAAAATTGAATAAAAGAACAATGTTTGCATTTATGAATACAATGGTCCTGAAATCAATGACTACCAGTTTAGATAAAAAGTGAAGTTACCTACTGCCTTTAACGGTACCAGTCTCTAAATTAACACAGGCTTAAAAATTCTGCTCTGACATGTGCTCCTGCAACAATTGCTCCGGGATTTTAGGGTACCGTTAGGGTTAGTGATGGGTCTAGCGTTGAAGTTTTAGGAATTTGGTTCATATAGGAAATTACTGTGGAGCATTTGTTGCAGGAGCATGTCCTGCAAAGTTACTAAGTTGAACTTATCTCTAAGTTGGACTTAACAATTATGGGAAGCCAGTAATTAGTATCCGCCTTGAAAATATTTTGTAAAAGTTGTTTAAAAAGGCATAAAATGTTGATTCAAATCATTCATATTTTCTATTATCATAGGAGATTTCATGCTCTTAATGTGAAATGTATGAAAAGTCTAAAATACTTGAATTTTTGCTTTTGAATATATTTCAAAATAAGGCTACAAATGGCTCTCCATAAAATGTAAGACCAATTTTAGAGTTAAGTTTGACTTTGAGTCTTTGTGAGACACCCCCCTACATATACCAAACACCCTTACCAGTTTGTGATAAGTCTCTGTAGCATGCTGGATGTCATCCCGAACCCTCTGGTCAACCGTGAAGATCATTTCTATCGGCATAGGAATATCAGGTCGGACTGTAGGCTTACCCTGAGGTTAAGAGACAGGGACAGACAGAGAGTAAGAGAGACAGAATGAAAGACGGACAGAGAGAATGAAATTTCAACCAAAAAAATAAATATATATATATATATAAAAAGAGAGACATAGACAAAGAAGCACAAAAAATTGAGAGAGGTAGAGAAAGACAGAGGAGCAAAGAGAAAGGAGGGAGGGAGGGAGGGAGGGAGGGAGGGAGGGAGGGAGGGAGGGAGAGGGAGAGAGGGAGAGGGAGAGGGAGAGGGAGAGGGAGAGAGAGAGAAGTGAGATGTAAAAAGGAAAACAGATAGAGATTCAATTCAACTCAATTCAAAAGAGAGATATAGAGAAAAACAGATAACCCATGAGAGAGCTAAAGAGATTTTTTTTTTTTTAGATGCAATCAATACCTACAGTGGTTTTTGTGGTACTGTGTTATTGAATAAATTGAGTGGGACTGCATTGAAATAATCATTTGAAGCCCCTCTGCACTAGTTTGGCATGGCAAGATTATACCACCCAGCGTGGTCACTGACAGGTGGTTATCTCATCAAATCAGCTCTCACTTAACATAACAAAAGGGGGATCATGGGGGACCAATGGTCACCGATTAGGCATTGTTTGCTACATAGAGGGCGCAAGTAGCTATAAGTAGTGCAGTGGGGCTTTACAAAAAAATATCCTTATTACTCACAGGCATGTCTCCTCCATCCTTCAGCATTTGATGATGAATGTACATTGACAGCGCTACAACCACCATGCCATCGAATGGAGCATGCTGCAGAGAGAGAGAGAGAGAGAGAGAGAGAAAATAAAAGGGAATAATTTTTAGGCTCCAGCAAATTGGAGAACATTGAAAACACTACAGGTTTGTTCACATGCCAACCGATGCAATTCACATTAATGTGTAATGGTACGCTCATTTGGCCATCTCATTTGACCTAAAGGGGGCGCTAGAGCCATAGAAGAGCCGTGCTGGGTTGATTAATTGTATTCACCTAAAAGTTAAATAGCATTAATTATGTTTCCAATAGTATGCCGTGAACGGGTAAACAACCTCTGGTTTTGAATTCTTGCATTAGATTAAAGTGTTCATTTTGATAAGCACGTTGGAAATGAATTCCTGCATCAAGATGCACAGGTGTTCATTTCCAATAACACGTTAGACAATAGACTGTTTTGCCGGGGACGCGACATTCTCGCGAAGAGATAGACTCCTCCCATTTTTGTCGGTGACTAGTTTAAACCACTCTTATCTATTATGCTTTGTCATTGGTTCTAATTAATTAAAGGTATAACTCCTCTCTTAATTGGTCGGATGACCTAAGGGTAGTTAGATATATTCCGTCTTGTAATTGGTTGTCTTCGTAAGGGTCCTCCTGGTTGGCTGGTGATATCTAAGCCTCGTCGGGTGCCGCAGTATTTAAATGCCATGTGCGGGGTTTTGTGGTCATATAATTTGAGAGTTTATTTCATTCCTTTAACATGTTTAGTAGGATGTGCTGCTAGTTACGATCAATATGGCCGCCCAGCCTCTGAGAGAAGCAGCTTATTTACAATGTTTATATAATAATAATACTCTTCGTTTGCAACGATTGGAGCTCTGGCTGACATATATATTTAATAAAGTGGACTTCAGCTGTAATTCCGAGCTTCTTGTGTTTTCCTTTATATTTGTACTTGTCATCTTTAACTCATTAACTGGCCCACCACAAATGTCTTTTACAATTTTAAAGCCACATGCTCCTGCAAAAATTGCTCCACAGTTAATTTCCTAACATAACCAAATTCTTAACTTTAAACTCTGACTCAACTATATTCAAACCTAACTATAACCCTAAACCTAACCCCAAACCCAATAAGCAACCCTAAACCTAACCCTAAGCTCATGACGAAATGAAGAAAAGGGGAATTGTTATCGTAGAAATTGAGCAAATGTCTGAACATCTGAGCAATTTTCTGATCATCGCTAGCTCACCTAATGGCTACTTTAATACATCTGAGCAAGCACATCCATTGGCAGCGACTAAACTCAACTGTATCCATAACTCAAAACTATATCTTTTGAAGAAAAAAAAGCCCGGAGCAATTGTGGTTTGAGAAATTGTCAGCCAGGGGACAATCGGATAACAGCTAAGTCACCTAATGACTACTTAAACATCTAAGTTAGAGCAGGCACATCCATTGGCAGTGATGAAACTTAACTGCAACCATAACTCAAAACTATATCTTTTGATAAAATAAAGCCTGGAGCAATTGTCCCTTAAGAAATTGTCAATGAAGCATCAAATGATTACTTACATCTAAATTATTGCAGGCACATCCATTGGCAGTGATGATGGTGGAGTAGCCTTTGTCAAACCATCTGTTATGGGGTGATGGCCCTGCTATACCATGCGCACAGGTCTATATGAGGAGGGTGAGGTATAGAACATCATGTTCAAGATGTAATCATCAATTCTAGTTATACTGTTTTTTTTCCTTCAATTCTAAGAGAATCCAACACAATTATCATCAAATATCTACATTTATGTATAAATATAAATAAATACATACCGGTAGTGACATTTCCCAATTAATTCTGGAAGAATGATTACCTCACAGCAAGTGCTCAAAGTTGGCTTTAACCCATTGAATACTGGATTGTACTGGATTGTACTGGATTGTAGTACTGGTTTGTATTGATTTGTACTGGTAGTAATAATAATAAAATAATATTGGATTCTTATATAGCGCACGTATCGACCTTGCAAGTTTCTCAAGGCGCTCCAACATTACCCGGCTATGCTAGGCTGCCGATTTCGACGCTCACAGCATTTTAAGGAATTCCTTCCTACCGGTACCCATTTAACACCTGGGGGAATGAGTACTGGATTATACTGGATTGTACTGGATTATACTGGATTGTACTGGATTGTACGAGATTAGATTGGATTCTGTTGAACAACATTACCCCAGCCATTGTGGTTGGATGGCCATCGTCCATGATACAGCCTACGATGCTGCTCTTGATGGTCTCAATGTGGGCTCTGTTTGCAGGGTCTAGTGATACCAGATGCTCAAAGGCCTGAGGAAGAAGCAATCAAATAGGGTTCTGTTAAGGCCTGGCCAGCTAGACCTCAAGGATAAAACCATATGTATACATAATGTAACAATGGCAATAAAGTGGTCGAATGAGGGGTATACAAAAAGATGTTGTATTGCCCTTTATGACCGACCCAAAAATCTTGTAATCTACGGTCGGCTTTAAAAAAAAAGTTTTTTAAAGTTTAAAGCATTCAAAACTGAGAAATATCAGCCCAAAATGGGAGACAAAGATTTCCAACCGACCAACCCATGTTTTGGCACCTAAAGGGCAACATTTTTTTGGGGGGCCTGATTAGATCGTTGGGGTCCTCCATCAAGAATGAAGGACACTGCAACATGACTTCTAATTATGAACTGACATCACATTGAAGAAGCAATTATTGGTGCACAGATTTAAAGGGATAGTTGAGTTTTGTCGCAGAGTGCGCTACACAAAATAATATTTTGTGAGATAATGAATAAGTGAGTGTCAAATTTGAAAGCACATATATTTCAAATGACAAAATCATCTTTATTTGATCAAAATCGGTTCAGAACTTCAGAGACGGCTGAAATATCCATAAATATATCCATAAATAAATAACGATTTCTAATATTTGTGGTGAAGGCATTTGTGGTCTGAAACAAGAACTAAACTATCCTGTCAACTGTTAAGGTTTGTCCTCAGAAAATCTATCACCAAACAGTCCTAAAGACATGATAAAATTGTTAGGAGAGGCTCATAACCATAAATCACTTTCCGCATAAAATATGTCTAGTGGAGCAGTACGGAAAAGATTTTATTGTATACAGTTGTTATCCCTATGCTCATTTGTATGACCCGGGTTTTACACTAGAGTCGAAACTGAAGGAGAGTGAAGTTTAGAGCTCCCTTCACACATGACATGGTAAAATCTGACAGGGGAACAAAAAAACAAAAAATAATAATAATGGCGAGTTGGAGTTGTGAGCTCTGACCCAACTTTTACAAAAATGAAGTCTAATGCTTCCTTCATACATGACATTGTAAATTTTGACAGGGAAAACAAAAGTTTAAACAAATTAAAAGAATTAATGTGCAAATGAACGGCGAGTGGGAGATGAGAAAATGTAGCTGTGTCCAACAAAGGTTCACATTTACAACTAAAGAAACATATACGCACACAGTTTCGGAATAACATAAAAAGAGAGCAATGAGACTAACATACTTTTGCATACGTGGGCCTGTCGTCACCAGTGAGTGCACCAATACACTGCCCTCTTTCCCTGCTCATATCCTTGATGAATGACATTTGCCTGTAAGTAAATAAAGACAGTTGATATCATATGATTACATGTGACTTAATTGCTAACAAGTAAAGATTTGGTAGGGATGATAGAATTATCCTCTTACATATATATACAGTGCGACCCAGAAAAAACGAAACCGAGTAGTATCAATGTTTTATCATAACTTAATCACAACTATAATGAATAAATGACACATATTTGCAAAGCTTAAATCCTTTTCTTTCATTTGATGCTACCGGTACTCATATGATGCATATTTCACGCATGAGTGATTAAAAGTAATTTGAAGGAAGGAAACCAAAAAGTCATTTGGCAGGCGGTATCTGAATTTAAAAAAAAAATAACATTTCTAGAAAGATCAGGAAAAATGAGCAAGGAATAACAACGTTCTGTCTGTTTAAAGTGATGCTTGCATTTCCATAATTGTATTAAACAAATTCGTTTTCACTGGCTGCCTGCCGTAGCAACTAGCAGAGTTGACAATCAGCCACGCATGAAGTCTTTCGTCTATGTCTGATTGTCAACGAAACAGAGTTAAGTCTTTTGTCAATTCTGTTTGTTGCTATGGCAGGCAGCCAGTGAAAACGAATTTGTTTTATAAATTTATCAATTAAGTAACCAAGCAGGAAAACAAAGATCAAGTGATGTATTTACTGCCTTGTACAAGTACAGTCAAAACTAAATTATGCATACACTAACCAAGTTTTGTAATTTTTGAAGTATGTGATAAATCCTGATTCATGTTTCTTGAGAATGTGACATACTAAAGTTTACTTGTACTAAAGAGTTCAACAAAGACCCTAATTCAACCAGTCCACCTTTCATTCTTGGGTTATGAAAAACACAAAAACATCAAATTTACAAGGGGTATGAATAATTTAGTTGTTAACTGCATCTTTAACTAACATGATTGCAAAGTCTTTAAAAAATAAATTAAAAGACACTTTCAACAGTAAATTACTCACCAATTGAAATGTGTGGACGATTCAATGAAAATAGCTCTAGGCAATATGAAAACCTAGTGAATTTTACCTCTGGTTGATTTCTTTAAAGTATTTGCAATCTTTTGATAATTATATCACTGTGAATTTTTTTTGCTTGCCTGCCATAGCACTTGAGAATTGTCTTTACCTGTACATTTCTGAAGCGGTCAGCAGCTGACCGTTCCGATCAAAGACGGTCATCTTGAAGATATGACCGTTACAAATCACATGGACATGTGTTGGACACGGACCCTCCCGTTCTGTAGAAATGAGAGAATCAACCCTCTTTTAAGGCATCGTTTAACAATGTTAAATCTGAGATGCACAGCCCTACGTGTTATCAGTGTATGTGATATGGTGTAGTATTGAAGCCTTTAACAAATTGCGCTTAAAAATGATCAAGAAGTACCTCAAAAAGGTAAAAATCTTTGAGTGACCGGTTTTACCATACTCGTTTTGCCCAATAGACTGTAGTGTTATGAAAATCATTAGGAAAACTAAAAATTTGATTCCGATTTCCAATCATAAATAAAAGTCATGGGGTTCCTGACTGAACTAAAGGTTTATAATTATGATTGCAGCATGAGCTAAATCCAGGATTTTGTTTCAGAATCTGAGACAAAGTTACCGGATCCCTTTAATAGAGTTAAATAAAACAATGAAGGGAAAGGCTTATTGAGGCGGCAGATCACTTGATTTTTCATGGACCACCAGCGCAAAATTCCCATAGACGCTCATTTGCCGTACATGCAATTGGCACAAAAGCTTTATGCACCAATTAACTGAAGATTTTCTTTGTGCAAAAACAAAGGCTCTTCTCAATTATTAATTTTTGATATAGGAATTCCCTGAATGCTGTGAGTACCACAGGACCAAAAGGCCTAGCTAGAGCTGAGGAATTTTTCACAAAGACTAAGATCTTAGTCTTTGTGAAACACTCACCCGAAGTAATTGTGGAGCACCTTGTGCACCTTTTGTGGTGGACGTGAGTGTTATTGAAATATCCAATATCATTATCACTATTATCATCATAATACGTGTACAGGGCCTAAGTATTCCCTTTAAATCCCTCTGCACTAGTTTGGCATGGAGGGATTAGACCTCCCTGCAAGGTCAATGAAAGGTGGTCACTCATCAAATCAGCTCTCAATTAACATAAGAAAAAGGGCATCATGGGGAATCAACAGGTACCGCTTAGGCATTGTTAGCTGTATAGAGGGCGCGAGTGCAGTGCGGCTTTAAAAACATACCTGTCTTGAAGTACCTGTAGAGGGTGTCCTTCTCTAGTCCTGGTTCCCTGCAGCTGTGGAACATGCCTCTGAACTGGTCCATCGAGAATATCTGCGTCCCAGCACGGTTCTTATCCACAGGTAACATTTCTCTGCAGTAAACAAACAGAAGATCGCACAGCTGTATATCACGAGTAGGCCTGGACAAAATGTTTGATTACATCAAAACCAGAAGTTTTCGTGTCCACAAGACTTTTATAAATTTCAAGAGGAGTGAAAGTTAAATGCCGGGAAAATTAGAGGTGACACAATGCATAGAATGCTAGTATATTACTCTACGATGCACACTATACAAGTAAATTGACTCGTACCGATGAATGTTCACGTATGTACAGTGAACAACTAAATCATTCATACCCTTACCTAGTTTGTAATTTTTAAAGTAAGTTAAAAAATAATTTGTCACCGGTAATAGCTTATCGTTGACTGAAATTTGAAAACAAGTTTATCAATCATTTGAATATTCACCCAATAACGAAAAGTGATTGGCTAGCTTTCAATTGAGGTGGGCATGGTTATCACATGATTTATTTTTATTTTTCTAACTTTTAAAATTATGGGTCTCTTGTATGAATATGCTGCCAGACTTCAAAAATCAAATCTGATTTTAACCCTATTTAGCCCGGGCTATTTTGAAACTGCATAGCCCGGGGGGGGGGCTTCTAAGGCCCCCCCCTATGATCTCGGCCGTGCAACGCCCGATCGCCGCGAAAATTTGCATACATGTCAAGTGAAGTGTATAGAATACTATGGTAATTTCAATTTTTTTGAAAAATTCACTCATTTGCATATTTATATGGTAATTTATGCAAATAAGGTCATTAAATTCACATTTTTGCCCATAAATCAGACATTATTCATATTTAAGCATTCTTTCTCACTACATATATTTGTTAGACCATTTGGAATAATAATACAACACAAAAATTTGAAAAACCAGGGTTATTCCTTATGTTATCTATTGTTTAGATAATTTCTTATGTATTTCCTTGTTTTTTTAACTTATGTATTTTATTGTTTTTGTTGTTTTATTTCATTTCCAACTATAATTCAACTATTTTGACCCCAAAATAAACACCTTAAATCTAAACAAGACCAAATAACCAATGTTTTACCTCTTTATTTGAAAAATGAGATTTCCATATGTTTTGTACACAAATCACAAAAATGAGCGATTTTCGGGCTGACATGCGAAGACAAAAGGACACGTGACTTTGTAATGGTAGGTCTGATTTTCGAAAAATTTCTTTTAAAAGTTGCGCAAGACTCGAAAGAAAAAAGTCACAAAATTTCAGAGCAAGATTTTCTTGCGTTAAAAAATTATCGCGAAAAATGTCGAGGGGGGGGGGCTTCTCAAGCCCCCCCCCCCCCCGGGCTAAATAGGGTTAAGATCTAAATGATAATTGTTCTTGAACCTTAACAGGGCAAAAAAAAAAAAAGGAACCCTTCTTTCTTACTTTCTGACAAGTTGGTAGAAGCTGAGTAGATGCCAGAGGCAGATAGCCCCCCTCTCAAGCTGGGTCCCCTCCCTAGGGGGCCACATGGAGTCCTGGGCGGGGATGGGTCCAGAGGGGTTCTGTAGCACCCCTAGAGGTAGGCGTGTCTCTAAGTAGGCCTTCTCCTCCCACCATTGCTCCAGCTGTAGAGTAAATTAGGGGGTGTTTCACAAAACTTGTCATTAGTGACAAATGACAGTTTTGTTATAAGCTACTGAAATCCTTGCTTCTGATTGGTTATCAGCAGATTTGTCACTGATTTTTGTCATTTGTCATTGAAAGAAGGCTTTGTGAAACGGGTCCCAGAAATTATAGACATCTTCCTAGACTCATTTGTGTATCTCCTTTGGATGTTCGTAGGAAAGCTTGGACAACTTTCTTTTTCATTCATCGATGACTATAGTATTCATTCTTAACCAATAACAATGATGTAGATCGTTGCAAAACAACAGTTCAGTTGGTGAGATAACCATTCATATATCATTATTCTTATTATTATCAATAATGAAGATATGACTTGTAAACCAGTAGCAAATGATTCAGCCTTCCCTGCTGCATTCTCAAAGATGCCTGGAAGGAAAAGAGGAATGTGGAATCCTTATGTTGGGCCTTCCCTATGGACTCCTGAAAACACACCCAGGAGAAGCCACAGATATTAAAAAAAGAAAAAAATGAATTGTATTGTGAATGCAGCCATAAAGAATCAATCAATTATGACTTCATCACGGTGAACAAGGGGAATATTCAAGTGGAACACATGTACAGAGCGATACCAGAAAAATGTGACAATCTTAAGGTACATTTAGGTTAATGATAAATGTGTAGTTCTACTTCAAATGTCTCACCCAATTTTTCCTTTTTTCAGCCCTCTCCACAAGTTTGGCATGTAACGTCTTGCCAACACCATGACCGAACTCTCCCACAATACCCTCAGTTTCATGAAGTTCTTCTTCTGAAAGAAAGGGCTTAACTGTGGAAGGATAGAAATAATTGATGAAATCACTTAATGAAAGTAATTTAAATATTATTAAGAAAACTTTACTACAATGGAACCACTTTAGGGTTCAGGTTGTACTGAGAACATTATTTTGGCAATGACAAATAATCCTGCTAAATAACTGAGGGGGAAAAAAGGAAGGGAAAAACAAAAACAAAAAACAGTGTTTAATCAAAGTTTGCAAGTCCTATAAAATGACATAATTACCTGATTGTAGATATTTATGTAGTGTTTGTTGTAGTGATGGAACAGGGAGCGGAGGCAGGTCCTCATCATACTGGAATGTGCGTTCTCTTCGAGTATTTGATCTTGAATCCATGGCAGATGCAGTGTGTGTCAAGCCACAGTGGAACTGTTGTATAATTACAAGAACATAATTCAATTCCAATTTACTGTTCGTTCAATGTTTGATATCTCAAAAGTAGAAGGCATTTGAATACATGCATGTTATTTACCTTGATAGAGCCTTAGAGGTGTTAAAAACAAACTTAAACTATCAGGTAATTGTATTCAAAGTTGTATGCTTTTATCACAGGTCACATTGACTGACTTTTACTATCTCCGTTTTAAATTTTAAGTATAAATTTGCCTATCAAAGTAGACTAAGTTATATGTATGTAAATCAACATGAACTGATTATTAATGAAAAGGAAAGTGGTTCATGCATAAACTATCAAACTGCATGAAATACACAAATCTGAACATTTCAGATATGGAGATATTTGTTATCATGTTAAGAGAATTTTACCAATCATCTCCTTGCTTTATAAGCAAACAAGGGCCCTATACAAATCTCTTGTTCAACAGTTCAGGTTAAACTAACCTGGCTTTGATTTGGAGAAGACTTTGTACTTGAAGCTGAAATGCAGGCCTATATAGTAATACTTTTTTAACAGTAACAGGCAACTGCCAAAACAATAACTTGACCTACACTGCACTGTACAAATACTCTAGTAGATCTATACAATCATGATCTCAAGGATGGGTGGGTTTGGACTTTGGTTGGCAAACAAACAAAATAAAAGATCAGGGACATACACACACAGAAAAGTTGCAGTTCTTCTAAATGTTTAAAGGTCAGGTTAACTGATAAGGAATCTATGACATCAAATGTGGACCTGCACTTAGATCTATATAATATTGGACACTGCACTTCTCATCGCCCCTGCAGCCAAGCCAAGCTGGAGTCCAGCGGCCATGCTACGCTAGCCGCCCCGAAACTAAGGCAGCGATGAGGTCCTACCGCTCGATGAGAGTAGTAATCAGTCTGCTAGTTCTCCAAACATAATTAGGTCTACACACATGCACATTCTCTTCGATAACACATCCTTATGAAACTGAAATCATTGATGTTAAGATATAAAGGATATAAATGTATCATCAAAAATTAGTTTATATACTTACATTACAGAGACTAGATGTTTGAACAGAAAACCGATATAGTGATCTCCTCATCTCATGCTCAACAAAATTAGCAGCAGTAGATTGTTATAATGTTTTTGACGCAGAGGGCCTATGCCCAGGTACCGTAACCTGCCCTGTTACCGCCCCCTAGCTGTCACCCTATACCCCTCTCTTTCTCTATGTTTATCTCTCTCCAGAATCTCTCCCGGGCCCTCGATCTCTCTTTCTCTTTCCCTCTCTCATCTCCTTCTCTCATCTCTTTCTCTCTTACCCTCTCTTTATCTTTAGACCCCTTTAGACTCAAGCTCCGCAATGAGAATATGAAGTTGAGGGGGTGTACGTGTGGGCGGGAAAGGGGGTGGGACAGGTTCGGGCATTTCATTATACAGTATTGCTATGCATATACCAGGGAGTGTTTTTGAAGGAGCCATGATCTCAAGTCAGGCTGGATTTTTTTCAATGGGGTCCTATTTAAGCTGGTCCTGTCAGCTACGTCGACAACGTATATGTCGTACCCGTTTGTGTTTGCGCCCGAATCCTAAATATTTTAATCATGCATATTTGTTTGGAAAGCAGTATTATTTCAATTTCAGTTCAATTTCCCATCATTATTTTGAAATGTCTTGAAGTTGTTTTCCTCCCTTTAAATGACACCACAACCCCAGCCTATTACTTTCTATTACTTTGTAGATATGGGGTGATAAAACTAATTTCCAGTTTCCTTGATCATTAATATTAACCTTTTAGCTGGCATATAGCTATCTTTTTCTATTCCTCTCTCTCCCCATGCAGGCCCCTGTCTCGCTATTTATTCTTCTCCGGCTCTCTCTCTCTCCCAGGCTCCTCCCCCCTCTCTCTCTCTTTCCCTGATCCCCTTCTCTCCCTGTATCTTAATCCTTTCTCGGTCTATTTCATCTCTGTGGATTGCTACATAAATTCCCACCTCCTCAAAACAAATTGAAAGATAATCATTCTGTAACTGTATGCCAAGCAAAAAATGATCCAGCTAAGACTGCGTCTACATATTTATCATCATCTGATATCATAAATATTTTAATACAAAACACATACAGAAATAATATTTACAAGCAATTATGCAGGAATGTTACCACAACTTGAGTTTTGTAAACTGATGTATATTCAATAAGAAATATATCTACATGTTTCTACCCTACAGTACTAAGCACGTAAATAGACACAATAAGATTTTACAAATTTTTAACAATTTTTACATAAAAGCCTGATATATGAGAAACACAAAATCATTCTTTGGACAATTTCTGATTCTTCACTCATATGATCACATTATGTACCATAGTTGAATCAGGCAGGTGGGTTTCTACTTTCTAGCACCCTATATCACAGAGGGTGGGCGAGGGTGTTTGGACTGGAATGGTAGGTAAAAGATCCCAGACTGCTAGAGCAGGGGCACAAACTATTCTTGCGAGGAGATGTAAAGGCTACTGTTCAGGCCAAAGATAAGAAAAGTAAGTATATAGTGAAACCTCATTATAAAAATTTCTGATATAACGAGGTATCTGTTATAACAAGGTCATTTAGCTGGTCCCAGCTCTTTTTATTCTTTTCTTTTTTTTCCTCTCATATAACAAGATTCCTGATAATTTAACAAGGTAATTAATATTCATGGTCCAAAGGAGCTTGTTACAACAAGGTTCCACTGTATAGCCCTGGAGATGATCACCAGTGGGATCCTTTTTACCATCACCTGCTCAATGAATGTGATTATTTGCTCTATATCAGTACGGTAGGTGGAATCTCCTGACCAGATAGCACAGGGTATATAGCCAAAACAATTCATGGCATACATGCCTTGTTTGCCTTTACAGCATTAAGGTCCCGACCAAATTATCTGACAGAGCAAAACATATTGGTTTGCCACAATTCCAAACATATTGAGGAGATTTCTTTTCTGGTATTTATCCCATAGCTCTGGTTCAGGAAGCTAAATCATTTGGTACTTAATCAGGTAACCCACCCTGACCAAAAATTATGAGAACATTTTTCAAATCCTGAGTCTATATAACCATCTATTGACATATTAAATATCCTTGACAGGAGTAACCCTTGCGAGGCGGCCTGCACAAAGGTCGTAATTGTTGTGCATTGTCAATGGCGACAACAGCCTTCTTGCGGGCAGCCAATGATTTTGAGCACCAAATAAGTTATGTAGTTGTGGGAATCCTTTAGCAAAAAACTTAAATTTGAAGAAAGTAACCAAGCCAGAGTATTTTACTTCAGATTAAATTAAAAGGTTGAGATGCCTTGGAAGTTGGTGGTGCTAACATGACATGGTCTTTTATTCTAGAGCCTGGAGGGATTTGGTGGCGCTGAAGTGACATCATACATCCTTGAAGAGACTTCATATCTGATCTTGGTTCCTGAAGTGGATTGGGTGGTGCAGATACGGCATCATACATGTTTGAGGAGACTAGAGTTCATACCAGGTCTCAGTGCCCCGAGCATTACAATGGTGCCAAAAAGACATTGTCTGGTGGTGGTGCTGATATGACATCATTTATCCTTGAAGAGACATAACTTCCTTTCAGATCTTGACATCCTTTATCCTTGAAGAGACTATAAACTATAGACTTCATATCAGGTCTCGGTGCCCTGGGCATTTTGGTGGTACCGAAATGACATTGTTTGGTGGTTGTGCAATATATGACATCATTAATTCTTGAATAGACTTCATATCTGAACTCAATGCCCTGAAGGTTTAGGTCGTGCAGACATGACATCATTCATCCTTGAAGAGACTATAAACTAGACTTCATATCAGGTCTTGGTGCCCTGGGCATATTTTGGTGGTACTGAAAACACATTGTTTGGTGGTGCGGGGTGCTGAATTTACATCATTGTTCCTTGAAGAGACATAATTTCATATCACGTTTCTGTGTCCTGAGGAGTTTGGTGATACAGCATCGTACATCTTTGAAGAGACTGGACTTTCTATCTGGTCTCGCTGCCCTGAGCATTATAGCGGTGCCAAAATGACATTCTTTGTTGGTGGTGCTGACATGACACCATTCATCCTTGAAGAGACTATTAAACAAGACTTCATATCAGGTCTTGGTGCCCTGAGCATTTTGGTGGTACCGAAAAGACATTGTTTGGTGGTGGCTGATAATGACATCATTTATCCTTGAAGAGACTAGACTTCATATCTGGTCTCGGTGCCTTTAGAGGTTTTGTGGCACCTATCATATGCCTTGCGTAAGGATTCTCATGAAGACCTGCCTTCCTCAAGGCCTGTTCTAGAATCAGCCGTGGATCAGACATCACCTGTGGGTTGAGTGAAATTAAGAAAAGTGTCTTAACTCTTAAAGCTTATCTGTACTAGTTTATAGGAGGGATTAGACCACACTGCAAGGTCACTGGACAGGTGGTTATCTCATCAACTCAGCTCTCAATTAACATAAGCAAAAGAGGATCATGGGGGACCAATGGTCACCGATTAGGCATTATATTTTCTATATAGAGGGAGCAAGTATCTACAAGTAGTACAGTGTGGCTTTAAGGTGCTAATTATGAGATTGGTGGTCAATGGGCATTGTGTGTATTATTTGGTGCATATTTGCACCTCTAGCATGGCAAGAGTTAATTAGCCTTATTACTCAGTAATTTCTAAGAACTAATTTTACCATGAAGAGTTGGGGGTGTTTTGCTAACCTTTAAATAATAATACAGAAATTCTACTACCGGTACTAAATGTGCCTTTAAACTTGGCAGGGGTGGATCTAGCTTTTTGCTAAGGGGGGGTTTGACCAAAATAATGACGATGCGGAGCATCGTCCACGAGCCGCGAACCGATTTTTTTTGGGGTGTTTATTTGAACCACGTAAGTGATGTTTTCCTGGCATCTATTACCACAATGGAGACCATAAAAAGCAGTGCATGATAACGTCTTTTTAAATCAAGTAACAGTTTAATACACAGTTATATCCAGAGTTATCATGTGTTTGGTTAAGTTACCAGATGAGTTGAATATCTTCTCACAATATTTGCACTTGAAAGGGTTTCTCTCCAGCGTGCGTTCTTTTTTCTTTCTTTTTTTTTTTCTTTTTTTCTTTCTTTTTTTCTTTTTTTTTCCTTTTTTTTTGGGGGGGGGGGGGGGGCTGCCCAAGGGGGGGGGGGGGTTTAAACCCCCTAACCCCCCCGTAGATCCGCGCCTGCTTGGAGACAGATATTTCAGAGTGAGCCTCAATATTTATTTCAATTTTAATTTTAATTTTGATTTTGATTATGTTTTTATATATATATTCTATTGTATTCTATTGTCCTGAAAATCCTTCTCATTGACATGCAATGGCATGCAAACTGTATGTTTGGTGGCCCCTCTCCCCTCCCATGACATCAGTCCCACATTCAATTGCTGGAGCCACAATATGCATCTGATTAAAAATGAAAGAGGCAAGAACTTGACTTACCTTTTCTGAGCTGAAAGTTTTCATCTCAAACAAAGGCTGCTGGATGTTCACATCTTGTTCTACTCCAATCCCCAAATGAGCTTTGGAAGCCTGAGGGAAAGAGAGAGAACACAGATTCAATGACTTACTTCAAATTTAACCCATTGCCTACTAGAACCGGGTGGCTCCTGTATAAAAGCCTATGGGTATGAAAGAATTCAGTAGTCAATAGGTTAAATCAAACATGATGATGATGATGACAACAGTGGAACCTAACAGTCATGGTGGTGATGACAACAGTGATTAGTAAAGATAAGCAAATTTGAACAAAAGGAAGAAACAATGACAAAATATTTATCAATGAAAAACCTTTTAAAGAAATATTGAAATTGATTAAGTTTAGATGCTGCTTATAAGTATCGGCTTGCATGGTGATGTAGATATACAAGTAGGTTTGCGGATGCACCATGTGAGAGAAGGGGGAGGATTGAAGAGTCCTGAAAGGTTTGTCAAAATTAAAATTTCACAAACTTACCATTGTAGCTTGCATCACACGGAATGGATCACTCTCGACATGTACTGCGACCTGGAGAGAAAAAAATACATATGTAAATGCAAAGTATGGCAGCATTTGTAATGGCAAAAAGGATGGTGAAATCTTTGTCAATAAGCTGCTTTTAAAGTTAGGAAAATGCGCTTGTATGTAGCTGGCTTCAACAGACTACTCCAATAATAACACAGGATGATATCTATTCAAAGAACAGCGTTAAAGAATACCATGATAAAGCAAGGTTCAAAAGTTCCAGAAAATATTAAAAGTGCTGTATAAAACATCAACAACAACAACAACAACAGCAATCAAAGCAGGCTGGTTATCTGCCTGGTCAGTAAATTCACTTATAGGCTTATAGGGATTGAGTTACCCCAAGTAAGGATATACCATACTCTTCAAATCTTAATATCCATATGAATTTTTTATATCAGGGGTGATAATGAGCACTGCAAAAATAAAAAACAAAAAATGGCATCTTACAAAGAAAATTGGGAAAAATAGGGAAAATAAGGGAAACATGGGGGTAAAATCGGGGGGGGGGGGGGGGGCCTGTTATATACAGGGATGTTGCATGGGCAACTGGGTTTGAATTTGGTACCTGTTCTCTTAAGGCTTCCAGTCTCCGTTCCCTTTCTAATTCCTCCTCTTGTAACCTCATCTGTTCTTCCCTCATCCTTTCTTCCTTTAGCTCTTGCAAGTATTGACGGTAAACAACTCTGAATGATGGAGAGATAGTAGGAGGATTGCGGAAAGTGAATATATTCATTAGACCTACATGTACTACACTTGAAATTAATGTTTTAAAAGTTTCACACGGTTGCAGAAAGCTGACAATCATAACTGAAGTAATTTTAAGTTATCATTTCAATGAAGTTATTGCTAATTAAACATCTATCAGTCAATCACTTTTTTGTTGCTTCTTAAATCACATGTTTAGATGTGAAAATCAGATTATTTTTCAGAGAATTTGCAAAGATAGTTGAATAGGAAATGAAAGTTTGGCTTGAGAAAGTCCACAGGAGTGGACGTTCGAGCTTACCTCAGTACTAAACGTTAAGGTTGGTAAAAGCCAAAATTACATGTTATGATCGATTACCCTACCCAATTGAAGTTGCTTTTGTCTTTAATACAAAGATATTTAATCTCTCTCAATTACATGCATATTTGAAATCAACCCCTAGAGGGCAGCACAGGCAATGGGTTCCCATACAAATACAATGGGTCGGAAACAGGAAAGTTTGATCAAGATTATGATGGTGCCTAAAAAGATCTTATGAAATAATCGGGGGAGTTTATGAAACCTGATCAATAGTTTGCGGTACTCTATGAAAGCCGGAAGAAACCTTGTCTTATCGTCTTCCCTAGTTTCTGCGCATGTGCTGACCTGGCCCAGTGTGGGAGGAAAGGTCGCCATCTATCGTTGAATATCATATTTATGGTAGGGTCATTTGGTAATAACAAGATATTAAAGCCTGTCTGTACCTGTTTGGCCAGGAGGGATTAGACCACCCTGCAAGGTCACAGACATGTGGCTTTCTCATCAAATCAGCTCTCAATTAACATAAGAAAAAGAGGATCATGGGGGACCAATAGTCACTGATTAGGCATTGTTTGATATATAGAGAGCGCAAGTAGCTATAAGTAGTGCAGTGGGGCTTTAATACACTTGCCTCTCTTTGTCATGCTCTGCCTGAACTTCCATTTCCTTCCGGAGCTCAGCCAGCCTCTCTCGCTTCTTAGCTTCCTCTTTCTCTTGCTCCTTCTGCACCTGCTCCCTGTATACCTGGATCTGTTTGGGAGAAAATTGTTGTGAAATCTGATTAGAAGAAGCCGAAAGGAGTGTGTTCAGTTCAAGAACACATGCTACCCCTATTGAAAAATAAATAGGAAAAAATAAATACAAACATATATTTTTTTCCTATTTTTCTTGTCCCCCAAAAACGTATTTTAAATAGAATAGATTAGGAACAAAAAAAATTAATATTTTTGTTTTATAAATATTAAATATATTTCCAAACTATTGTGGATTTATTTTTTTCCTATTTTTTGTTCCAAATCTATGCTATTTGAAATATATTATTTTTTGAGGACGAGAAAAATAGGAAATAAATATATTTTTGTATTTATTTGTGGTTTTTTTTTTTTCCCTATTTTTTGAAATACCGGTATATTTTCTGGGGACAAGAAAAATAGGAAAAAAATATATTTTTGTATTTATTTTTTTCCTATTTATATTTTTACTAGGGACAGCAATAGTTGCTCCACGGTCAATATCATACACTATACTAACCGAAGCCATAACTGTGACCATGGATTTTAATTAACTTCCGGGTGCACTAGCTGACTTGTCTATATTCACAAGTTATATATATTTTACCATTCTTTAGAGTCCAACTTATCATTAAATATAGCAATATTGGTACCTCTTATTTCACAGAAGTTATTTTAAAATTAAATATTCTAATGAATGATAAACTAACATGGAATGCAATATACACAAAGTAGAACACTTTAGGTGATTGTTCCTCTAAAATATTTTGTTTACTCAGTGGTTTCAACACTTACATTAATTCTGGTTTTGAGAGGTTTACAAATTAAACATCAATAATAATAATTCCGCTTTTATATAGCGCTTAATACATCTACATGTACTCTATTAAAGCGCTTTACAGATATACTATTACCCCGGTCATTGGATTCAATACTTGCCCACACACACCGTGTTAACAATCTCCACTCCCTGGGGAGCATTCAAGCCAGGCGTTACATGACGATCAAAACTGTTTGACCAACAATAACGGTCGCATCCTACCTGGTACCCATTTAACACCTGGGTGGAGAATAGCAAGTGTAGGTTAATATCTCGCAAAACATACCTTTTGTTTTTCTGCTGATCTCTTCTTTTCTTCCTTCTCTTTCTCCCATTCCATCTCCTTCTGTACATTCTCAAGTCTTTGCGCTTCCAGTTCTTCTTCTATCCGCATCGCCTCTAGCTTTTGTTCTCTCCAAAGCTCAATCTGATGATTAACAAAAACAACAAAAGCATATATCCTGAACATGCAATAAGGGTTAGCCTTATGATCAAATTCATTTGGCATAATAAAATAATAATAATACCTCACATTTATAATTTGTTTCTGGGCGCAGCACATAATTTTACCCCGGTCATCGGATTCAGGCTTACCTGCACACAATGTATGCACATTTTCCACTCCATGGGGAGCATTCCAGCCAGTCGCCATTTTACAAGCGCCACTTGCTAATCCAACCACATTAATTTTCGCATCCTACCGGGTACCCATGTGTTTTCAGGCACACCTATTTCTGCATTTCCCCTCTTCAACACTTTTGTTGTCATTCTTGCTCAGATATTTTGCATTAACTAAATTTTTTACTATTTACAATTGGTATCAGCATTTGGGCTAAAAGAATACTAATTGACTTGCACTCACAACGATCATTCCACTTGATCACATCAGTGTTCAAGCAAATTTGAGGATCAATTCAAGACGTCAGTGCATGCACAAAGACGTAACTCCATTTTTGCCATTTCGAGAAAAAGTGGTTGATGTGTCACTGAGCACTTGGGCCTTTAGGAGTTAAGTCTATGTTTCACTAGCCATTGACTGTTGGGTGGATTTAAGTCTTTGTGTCTTTATTTCCTGGAAAGCCCACATTTTTCTGAACATTTTGATATCAAATACTCATTTTGGCGTAACTGAACCCTCAAATTATGACGTTCACTAAAAAACTTTCATTGCATACTCTTCATTGATCTACCTTCGCACGAAGCTGATGGTTGATCGTCTCCTGTCTTTGTTCGTTGATTGCTGCGATGGACTCCAGTTCCGCAGCAAGACAGACGTCCGCAAAGATGGCTGCAGCTTTCTCGTACAGCTCCTGCTTGTCCTTGGCCCAGCAGCTGACCAGGGTGTTTCTGAGGCGGGTGTGGTAACGATGGGTGATCATCCAATCTTCATGTTCAACCTTCAATAGCAGAACAGGGAAGGATAAGTGTTAAGTTCACTTAAAGTGACTCAGTAACATTGCCTCTGAAAAAAAATCCTGGATTTAGCTCATGCTGCTATCATAATTATAAATCTTTACGTCAGTCAGGAATCCCATGATTTTTACAAGCCAATCGCCTGACTATCAAGATATCTATGATTGGAATTAGAAATTTCAGAATTTGTTTTCCTAATGGTTTTTATTACGCTACAGTCTATTGGAAAATATAAGTATGGTAAAACCGGTCACTCAAAGATTTTCACTTTTTTGAGGCACTTCATGATGGCTCTTTTTCACAAAAGCTGTGTGGAGGGAAGTACTGGAAAAAAATCCTAGTGACATTACAGGCATCATGCATATAAATACTGAGTACATGAATGCAATGCATATAATGTAGAAAGAAAACTTCCACAAGTTCTAGAAAGGGGCATAAGCAAAAGTTATAAAGTGGGCAACCTACAAGGACCCATGATTTAGACCTTTCTAGAACATGACCAGGATTTCTCACCAGTAGTGCTATGGTTCTCTCCAAGAGTTGTTTTCTGGACCTAGTCTAAGTTTACATTTACAGGGTTCGTACACTTACACATTTTTAAAATTCCATGACTTTCCATGACTTTCCAGAGCAGGATAATGTAAATTTCCATGACCATTTTCAATGATGAACATGTCTTAATTTAAAGCGTACAACTATATATCATCGCAATACTGGGAAGCAAATCACAAAACTATATAAGGCGCACCCCTATTTCGAAGATTCTCCCCCCCCCCCCTCCCCCCCGAAAAAAAAAAGAAAAAAAAAAAAAGAAAAAAAATATGATTTCTTTTTTTGTCATCTTTAGTTTAAAAACAACATGTTACTAGACCAAGGTCTAACTTAGTTCACAAGCACTTCAACTGTGCCTCGTATAATGAGAGTGAAAGTATTTTTTGAACACTGAAATAAGACGTGATCTGATCAGGGGGGTGTTTCACAAAGATCCTAAGTTGAATTAAAAATTATGGAAAGCCATTAGAGCCTTAAAATGAAATATATTCAAAAGCAGAAATTCAAGTATTTTAGACTTTTTATAAATTCTACATCCAGAACATGAAATCTCCTTGATGATAGAAAATATGAATGATTTGAATTAACATTTTATGCCTTTTACAATAACTTTTACAAAATGTTTTCAAAGATGCTAATGGCTTTCCATAATTTTTAAGTCCAACTTAGAGTTAAGTTCTACTTAGGATCTTTGTGAAACACCCCCCTGGTTAACAAAAAGCCACCAAAAACAAAGCCAACATTGGTCTTTTTGTAAACATCAGATCGGCTCTTATTTCAGTGACAGTGTTCGAAAATACTTTCATTTTATTAGGAGGCACAGTTGAAGTGCTTCTGAACTAAGTTAGACCCAGTAACAATGTTGTTTTTAAAACTAAAGATGACAGAATTTTTTCCTCCGAGTCCAAACAGAAATGTGGACAGGCTAGTTTTTGCGTGGTGATTCGTTATCCCCTGTGTAAGTGAGCTGCATCATACAGGTGAGTAAGCTGAAGACACGGGAGAGCTTCGGCCGGCAAAGTGCCTTGTGACAGGGCATAATTTATCGAGACTGAAAAAAAAAACTCTAAAAAAAAAACTCTCTTCCTTTCAAAATAGGAACGTAGTTTAAATTAAAATAGTAGATCCTATTCTTTATTTGCATTATGTAATTCATGTTGAGACACAGAGATTTTTGAAAACCACTAAAAAGTAGCAATTGAGGACTCAAATATCCTGTACCTGACTATATAAGGCGCACCCCCGACTTTCGATATTTTGCTGACGGAAAAAAGTGTGCCTTAATTGCGGACCTTGGGGAAAGCAGCAACCACGAGGCTAGGCTAGCTAACTGGCTGTATGCTCGCGCTCGCACAATGGACGCCAAATGTGGAATCAAATTGTGCGATTCTGATTCAGGGTTGCGATATTCGAGTAGAGAGCAAAACGATTTTTAAAGGGGTTCTTAAGAAAACACGAGTGGCTCATGATGCATAGTTATTTACATTTAAATTATTGTTTTATGAATATTCTGTGGTAAAACCCCGGGGTAAAACACCTTCATTAAAACTTTTAATCAAAATCAAAGCACAAGCTCGATCAAAAAGTAATCGTACAGCGTGCATGCAGCATAAGTGTTTGTACCCACACCGGCACCACGCACCGCACCTGTCACTGCAAGTCATTTACGCACCCAAACATCTTGCATACATGTATGAAAGATAGCTCGGAACCCTAAACCCGGACCCGGCCCGGTCCGGCAATTTTCCAAATTTCTCTACGGGACCCGGAAAAGTCCGGTAACCCGGAGATAATACTCTACCACACATCTTGTGTGACCTACTGTCTACTGACCGCAATATTTTTTACACTTCTGTCTACCAGCCAGGATTCAAGACAGTTACAACAGGGTTTAATTGTCACCTCCCTGGTTACAATAAGTCCCAGGTCAACATGCTTAGTTTAGACCACTCCCTAAGACGAAACCAGCCGGGGTTTCATATACTGCGCTAGGCATTCACCACTTCTCAAAATACAGAAGTCACTCCCTGTCAGAGCATCCATCCCACATGCTTTACTATTATTGGTCCGTTTGTCTGTCAATTAAAAACAAGCGTGGAATGCAGCGCCCATGCTATACATGAACCCAAGATTTGCATACATTTTGTTATGTGCTGGTTGCCTGGTAACCGATAACAAACAAAGGCCGCGCACCCTGTTCAGAGAAACCACATGTAATATTACACCACGCTGGGCGGCAACTGTCTGGCATGCATGCACTAATCCTTGCCGTTTGTAAACACAATAGTTAAAAATACTGCTTGGATTTTGATAGGGAATATGAATATCTTTGCCTTTTAAAAATAATTCTACGGCACGTGCTTTGGGGGAACTGAGAATGAGTGAAAGTCGATAGTGAAAGAGATAAAGAGGTGTGAATGAATGTTGGGGTGGGATCGAGAAACAAAATGAAAGAAAGTTGAGAAAGAAAAGAAAACATGCGAAAACTACTTTTCAAAGGTAAATAATTTTGTATTATTTTAAAGAGATCAAAATTAATAAAGGCAAGATTTGAGGGGGGCAATAGGTTTTAAAAATAGTAGAAAGATGATTAAATAGAGAAAAAATAGAGAAAAAAGAGAGAGAAGAGAGAGAAGAGAGAGATCAGACTCGATGGAAGGAAGAGAATGATGAGTTAAATGTGCCAATTGCTCGAGAATGGGAGACAGAGAGCATATAGTAGGTCCATGCAGAGAGAGAGAGAGAGAGACAGTGAACTGGGGGCAAGGAGAATGAAGCAAACTTTCACATGCACACTCTCGATCTCACAGCAACACGTGAATTTGCCTACACACAGGTCAACAAACTTCATAATTTGTGATTCTGCAGTACTGTGCCAGCGGTCACTGACAAGTTTAATTTATGCTGGCTTCACTCCCCGCCCACTCACAAGGAAAGTTTTTGATTGGTCTGATCAGTCACATCACTTGCTTACTGTAAGGAGAAACACACACACAAACAAATGCACACTCTCGATCTCACAGCTCAGCACAATAGGTAAATTTGCCTACACACAGGTCAACAAACTTCATAATTTATGATTCTTCAGTACTGTGCTAGTGGTCACTGACAAGTTTAATTTATGCTGGCTTCACTCTCCGCCCACTCACAAGGAAGTTTCTGATTGGTGTGATCAGTCACATACACACAAATACTGTACACACACACTCTCACAGAGCTCAGTACATTGCATGAATTTGCCTATACACAGGTCAACAAACATTCAAGCACACACAAATTTCTCAAAAAGAACATTAGCATCGTATACTACACTGCATTGTGATGGGCTAGCTATTATGTGAACCACAAATTTTACAAAATGTGTTTTTCCTTTGTTCACAAGACAAATTAAATGCCATTTTAACAAACATCTTGAAGAAAAAAAGATTTTCCCTGACTTTCCAGAAGAAATGGACGAATTCCCTGACATTCCCTGACTTTTTGCTTCTGGAAAATACATTTTTAAATTCCCTGACTTTCCAGAAATTCCCTGACCCGTACGAACCCTGCATTTACAACCTCAAATGATTTTTGAGCCCTTCTGGAAAGGAAACCATGCTTCTTAATGACTGTGCTCTAGTTCCCTTTGAGAACATTTTTTTAAAAACTAGTCCATTAAAGTTGACAACTACAAGGCTCCAAAAGACTTAGATATTGTCAGAAGAGGACTAAGATTTCTTACCAGTTGTGCTCTAGTTCTCCTTGGGAACTGTTTTCTGAGTCTGTCGATGTAAAGCGTACGTCTGTTTTGCATGTCTCTAGGGTACATTTCAACGATGCTCTCAAAGAATAAATGATCATCTCTACTCCAACCACCAAAAGAGTCCCTGTACAAGAAATGTGATGGAAAAAAATGGAGCAATATCTCATTAAAGCAAACTCAAATGCCATGCAGTATAAATCTAACATTTAAAGGATATATCTGTATCATGTCATTGATTGATGAGGTAAAATCAAAATAGAAGTACAAAGCTGCTAGTCTGCAAAAAAGACTAATTTAAAAAAAACATATTCATGGAGACTGCAGAAAAGCCAAACCTTAACTACATGGTTTACAAGTATATGGAGTGTTTTAGCTAGGATAATTAAGACCCTATATTGTGCATGACTTATGACTGACTACAAATGAGATGGTAACAATTCTTCTGTTACAAAGACTAAGATCAACTTTAAGTTTGACTTAACTATGGCAGGCCATTAATGCCACTAGTTCCTCTAACCATTCATGGCATTGGTTTCTCAAAGGACGTATAAATCATGGTCACAAATTTACATTTTACATTATTGAAGGAAACAATATCATCTAAAGATCATAATTGAAAGACCAATAGTGAGAGCAACCAGTGGCATGAATGGCCTGCCTTAGTTAAGTCCAACTTTAAGTCGATCTTAGTCTTTGCGAAACACCCCCCTGGATATTCAAGTCTTGAGTTTTAAAGGGATCCGGTAACTTTGTCTCAGATTCTGAAACAAAATCCTGGATTTAGTTTGTGCTGCAATGATAATTATAAACCTTTAGGTCAGTCAGGAACGCCTGTCTGATTATCAAGATATTTATGATTGGAATTACAAATTTTGAAAACTGTTTTCATAACACTACAGTCTATTGGGAAAAACGAGTATGGTAAAACTGGTCACTCAAAGATTTTTACTTTTTTGAGGCACTTCTTGATCATTTTGAAGCGCAATTTTTTAGGGCTTCAATATTACACCTTATCACAGACACTAATAACACATAGGGCCGTGCATCTCGGATTTGAATTGTTAAACGATGCCTTTAAAGTACATGGTAAACCTACAACATACTCACACTAATGTACTTGAGTGCCTCTTATCAAGGTCGCTTAGTCTCTCCTTGTACTTCTCATCGAGGGTAAGGAATTCCTGAAGGACTGCATCCCTGATCTCCAGATCTGGGCATTCCAGAACCTCCGCCTCCATCGGTATGCCTTCACTCACACATTTCTCTGTACCTGCATTCAACATCAAGCAATATTCAAAATAGCAGGATGTCTAATATCGTTCTATCATTATTTTTATTATTATTATTATTAATTTGGCGTCACCTGTGCTTGAGCGGCGAAAAGTGAACTGAATCACTGTAACCCTCGGGTCTCTCCTCCCGTTATAACTGATTGGGGGGTGTGCAGGTGGACCACTACATCGGGGTTTCCCCCTACTCTTATACGAATAGTGCAGTGGGTTCTTAACGTGCAAAGGTGGTGACTCTCCTCTACACAGGGCCTCCATTTAACATGCAAAATAGCAGGATGTCTATCATTCTTTCACATTTTGGGGGGAAAAGTGTCATCCAAATATCCCTCAATTAAAGGCTCATTGTCATAAGCTGCAATAAACTGTGAAATCTTGATTAATGAATGGCAAATGGAGGTGAGAAAAAAAATATTTGCACAAAGCAAAGGTCTAATACCTACTAACTTATTTCTGTGTTGTAAGATGGAGGAATGCAGCATACAAGATAA
Source organism: Strongylocentrotus droebachiensis (assembly GCA_035222895.1). Classification (NCBI taxonomy): domain Eukaryota; kingdom Metazoa; phylum Echinodermata; class Echinoidea; order Camarodonta; family Strongylocentrotidae; genus Strongylocentrotus; species Strongylocentrotus droebachiensis. The sequence goes on along the minus strand of JAVYIG010012378.1, from coordinate 19,385 downwards.
GGATTTTGGTATAAACCATACCATTTATCATGATATACTTGTAGTTTGGAGACTAGATTTACACCCACTATATTAGGAAGTCTGATTTTAATACACAATAGATGTTAACTACTAGTGTTCTGTAAATTACAGAACACTAGTAGTTAACATCTATTGTGTATTAAAATCAGACTTCCTAATATAGTGGTGTAATTTTGAGCTGATAAGGAAGATGCAACTTTGGCATTTAACTGTCGATCACCAAATCCCAAACCACAAACAATTTCCTTACTTTTTTCCCAAACATTATCAGCAAACGTTGTTTTCTAAATGGTTGATCACAAATACAGAGGTCTTTTTATGTTTTCTACCACTTTTAACACTGATTTAAATCTTTACAAGCACAGAAACCTAGATGATGCCCAGCACTAATGGTGCCCCCTCAAAAACTATCTCACTAATTCAACATTTTTGTCAATGTTTCATTAAAAACTAGATGGATCTAAAATGATGCCTCCGCCATAGAGCGATTTAACAAACCAAAACAGAAGCATCTCGATGCAGTCACATGTTCAAACCACTTATCTATTCCACCTCTACCTCTATTTTTTTCTTTAATTCAAGTTTGATTGTAATTCATTAACAGGTTTTCAGAATATTGTGATTACAAGCTATTTTTCATATACATGTATGCAGACCCTTTGATCTTTGACCTCATGACCCCCAAATCTAATCAGTTCATTGGCTCTGCAAGATACAAACATGACCAAGGTTCTTGAGATAAACTGATCATGAGAACGGGACGTACAAACGTACATACAGACGGACGGCCAACCCGAAAACAAAATGCCTCGGGGCTACTTCGTTGGGGAAGCATCTTTTGGCACATTTGAAGTTCAAATCGTTATCCTCTATCAATACATCATGTCAAATAAATTAGTACTAACTTCAGCCATAAAATGTGCTATACAAGACCTAATTATTAAATATTATCAATTATCATTTAATACTTTCATTTACCTAGACTAAGACCTTGTAGGAATCCTGAATCTAGCTCGCTCTCCAGCGCCCATTGCTCATGTTCAAGCTGCTTCATCACCGCTTCCTGCTGGCTCTTCACGCTCTCGATGACATCACACACCTCAGCATGCTCGTCATCGAGTTCATCGTCTCCTCCATGCTGTAGCTTCACCTTGTTCCTGGATAACCAGATCTTCAGATCATCCTGAGTGAGAGATAATCATTGTTGGGGGGTGTTTCACAAAGATCCTAAGTTGAACTTATCTCTAAGTTGGACTTAAAAATTATGGAAAGCCATTAGCATCTTTGAAAATATTTTGTAAAAGTTATTTTGAAAGGCATTAACTGTTTATTCAAATCATTCATATTTTCTATCATCAAGGAGATTTCATGTTCTGGATGTGGAATTTATAAAAAGTCAAAAATACTTGAATTTCTGCTTTTGAATATATTTCATTTTAAGACTCCAATGGCTGTCCATAATTTTTAAGTCCAACTTAGAGTTAAGTTCTACTTAGGATCTTTGTGAAACACCCCCCTGGTGTTACTATCATCATATTCTGACAGACTCCATATGTCGATGATGATGATCACTACCATCATCGTTATTACCATCAACATTACCATTACCATCACTATAAGTAATACGCTAAGGCTCCGCGGGGGGCGCGACGTCTCCGCCAGCCTTTGTAGTCTATTGTTTTTTAATGAGATCGCCGACCCAAGTTGGTGCAGCTATCTCCTCCTGAACCCTCCCCTCGGGGTACCGGTGACCGGTGCCGTCGTCCGCGGGAGAGTCAACTCTGTGGAATTGGCTATACTCCGCCCGAGGTCCTCCTCCGTGCCGACGTCCAGGGCGAAAACAGACGCGACATGCATAATGCATGATATGCGTGACGACAGAGATACCTCATGGATATTCAACATGACATCCGTAGACACACGACCGATGACCATCCACTCGCATTAAGTTGAGTATTAAATGCACGCTGAATGGGTACGACTTACCCCGTGTTAGGTATCTTTCTATAGGATGTGCTTTGCATGTAGTAGCTGCACAAGAGATGAACGGGGCTTCCCGTCGACGTCCAAACTTAGAGACCTATTTCCATCATGATTGCCGCAATTTTTATATAGTTTTCGTGAATGGAGGTATGAAATCAAAGCTTATTTTGTGATTATTACGGCCATGTATACTCAAGTTTGATTATCATTTTCTAAAGGAAAGTTTTCACAAGAAAACCAATGGACTGACACTTCAGTCGCAAGCTGCTTTCATTCAACACACAGTACAGCTGCGTGCTCGGGAAGCTCCAACACCGGCACCGGGCACCGCAGGCGTCCGACGCCTGCGGCGCCGGTGTTCGAGCTTGCTGGAGTTAAGCTGAAGTGTGTGTGAGTTCAGCTGAGCTCGAGTCGAAGAGATTTGACACTTTGAAATTGTTATCTGTTGGTTTGCATCATTATTGCCACGATTTCAATATAGTTTCGTGAATAGATTTACGAAACCTGAGCTTAGAATTAGTAAAAGTATTACTAATGTCTACGTTTTTAAACGACTGTCTGATTTTCGAAATTCATGGTCAGAAATAATCACAATCTAGGAACTATTATTATGTTACAATTCTTGCATCAAATCAATGCATGAAAACTTAGTTATTGAACTAGAGATTTTTTTTTTTTTTTTAAATAGGCAATTATGAAGTAGGATGTAGGAAGCCTCAAACCTTAGCCTACTAAACAAATCTCAACAAAGTGTAGGCCTATCCTTTTATGAATTAATGAAAAAGTAGCCCCAGAAAAAAGAACCCCCAAAAGTTGAAAAAGTAGCCCCCGAAAATTTTCCGAAAATTTGAAATGGAGCCCCAGAAATGAAAAACTTAATTTTTTGCCTGCGCCCCCCTCTAGAATTCCGCGGATTTCCGCGGGTCCTGAGTTGAGTGTATATATAATATAGGCGTGGGGTCTATGGGTTTCAAGGGGCCATAAACCCCCAAAAGCTCAGGGGGTTACGTTCTTCAAAGTGGGGGGGGGGGGGGGGGAGAGATCAGATCGCAGCAAGTTGAGTGTATATATAATATAGGCGTGGGGTCCACGGGTTTCAAGGGGCCATAAACCCCCGAAAGCTTGGGGGTTTTAGGCGTTTAATTAGGGTCAGATGAGCATTTTTTTTAATACTTTATTTGTGGCACCTGCGGGTCACTAATTGGCGTGGGTCAATACGTAGAGTTGCGTAGTGTTGCGTACCACCTACGCTGGCCTACGTTACTATATGCTGAGGGACGGAAAGGGGTACGCAAGATGAACAAAAACAATTCAACATGTTTAATTTTTTTCGCGTACTTTAGGCATAGAAACTTGACGCAGAAAGTACGTCTTTTTACGCAACACTACGCTACATGCCTACGCAACAGTACGCTACCCTACGCCAGATTGACAAAGCAGTAAAAGCTTTCAACACAGTAAGCAACCATAAGCAAACCCGTACGCCAGCCTACGCATAACCTACGCAGGGACTTTTTTCCCATTAATACGCAGCCTAATTTCTGCGTAGTCGGTACGCCACTCTACAGAACTCTACGCAGTTCCAGTGGCTTAAAGAATAACTACCGGTACAGTTGGATTGTTTTTTTAATTTAATATAAGGCCAAATTTAAAAAAAACATGCTTAAAGCGTCCTGTTTTTTAGAAAAATGGGAGGAGGCCCTTTTTTTTTTTTTTTTTCTTTCAAAATGGCCGCTCCGTACATTTTCCCTGACATTCAGGCTATTTTTCAAGATGGCGGCCGAGATTTTTTTTTTTTTTTTTTGAAGTCAGAAATACATTTTAGCAGTGCTTTTTATGTTTTTTTTCTTTCAAAAAAAAAAAAATAGGAGGCGGCCCCTAAAAAAAAAAAAAAAAAAAATTCAAAAAATTTCAAAAAAAAAAAATTGGAGGCGGCCCCCAAAAAGGAAGCGGGCGGGGACGGTAAACATGTATATTTTGTAATGGCCTGAATGGCAAATAAAGTTCTTGGTGGTTTTAATTTAGACAGTCTCTATATATCTATTTACACCCCCCGCCCCCCTCTAGAATCCCGCGGATTTCCGCGGGTCCTAAACAAGTATATTTTTTTAATGGCTTGAATGGCAAATAAAGTTCTTGGTGGTTTTAATTTAGACAGTCTCTATATATCTATTTACACCCCCCGCCCCCCTCTAGAATCCCGCGGATTTCCGCGGGTCCAGCTAGTTATCATAATAAAATATTATCAATCATCCATTATTTTTTAGTGAAAGAGTATACCGGTAAGTATAAGGCGTAAATTGCGACCGACCCCTAAATCTTTAAATCTACACTCGGCCGTATCGGTTTTTGGAAGAAAAAATTTTTTAATGAATAGATTCATCAGCTCAAAGAGGGAGAAAAAAGAAGAAAAAAAAAAAAGATTTCTGACCGACCGACCCATGGTTTGGCACTTTTTTTGTTTGTTGTTGTTAGGCCTAAGAATGAGCAGAATCACTTTAATGCTCTGGATCCACCAGGCATAATTTTTGGGCTCTGCAATTGTACCAACAAACCAGGGTTTCTTCTTACTCTTTGTGAAGTGTTTTTTTTTCTTCAAAGAGTATGACAATTTAATATCCTTACTGAGGGATGGAGAATTGTCTCATCTACACCTACATTGTGTAAAAGGGGAGGGGAACGTTAACATAAAATGAAGGCTCTGCCTCTGCTGAATTTGAACCCGCAATCTTTAATTAAACAGGTAGATAACTTAAAAACTGCCAACTCGCTTCCTGGGGCCTGTTGCATAAAACTTGCCGTTGATGGTAACTTTGCCATCAATAGCAACTACCATGGTAACAGCTAGGGCTCAACAGCCAATCAAAATCAAGGTTTCCATGGTAGTTACCATTGATGGCAAAGCTACCATCAATGACCCTGATATACAAATACTATTACCTTGAGTGACCAGACAGGTTCAGCCGTTGCTTTCCTGAATTTCTCCAGCTCCTCCTGGAGCTGCATGTTGTAGTCTTCAGCCTCCAGCATGAACATGGTGATGGAGGAGCCTTCGGACGTCCCCTGCAGGATCAGACGCTCCTGCTCCCTCTCCAGTCGATGCCTGATGCCATCCAGCCTCCCCAGCTCCCTCTGCCAGACTGTACTGTGCTGCTTGAGCAGGGTGTTCTCCTTGCTGGCCTTGAATTGATAATAATAATAATAATAATATGTCTTGTTTACCCTGGGTAGCCTCATCAGTATTCATACTGTTCTCCTTGAGAGCCGGCCCTGCAATCATAGTATTACCCCGGTCATCGGATTCAGGCTTACCCGCACACAATGTATGCACATTCTTCACTCCCTCGGGAGCATTCCAGCCAGGCGTCATTTTTACAAGCGCACACTTGCTAATCTAGCACATTAGCTTTCGCATCCTACCGGGTACCCATTTAACACCTGTGTGGAGAGTGGCAAATGTAGATCAATGTCTTGCCAAAGGACATTAGTGCTGCGGTGGGACTTGAACTGCGGACCTAATTGTGATCCACAGTCTGGTGACTTATCCACTCGTCCAGGACACCTGATAATGGTTTTATTGAGAATAAAAGAACAACAATGCATCGCGGCCTAAAAGGCCGAATTGGGCAATGTTTTACAAATGTAACATACAATATATGAAAACATTCATATCAAATGACATCAAAATTAATGAACTGAACTTGAATGAGTAAATTGTTAAAAATAATATTTAACTTTAAAATTCTTATTTCTTATTTAGAGTAAAGAAAGAAAAGAAAAGAGGATGGTAAGATTAAGAAGAGGATGAAGAGGAAGAAGAAGAAGAGACAAAGTAGAAGAGAAGGAGGAAGAAGAAGAAGATCGAAGGAGATTCAAGTGGGGGTAGTAAGATGATAGATAGAGGGTAGTGCGAATAGTAACACTATAGGTATCGATATCAATATTCAAGCATTACACAAAACTACAAATGAACAGAGGTGAAGTTATGTAGAAAATAAATACCTTGGAGAAGCTCTTGAGTTTGTTCATCTTGAGGAGGGAGCGGTTGCCGGAGATCTTCCGCTCCAGGGCAGAGGCCTTCAGCTGGTCGTAGTCCTGCTTGGTGTAGCGGGTGCTACCAAGGCCTGCCTTCATGCGTATCAGCAGCTTATCTGAAACGTGAGTGAATGCAAAGTACAGAAATGACATACATAGTCTTCTTCTTATCAAGTCATTACACAAGTCCCGTCCAGTGCTCCACACATGCAGGCTCTGGCACGGCAGTTCACGGCTTCCAGGTCATCTTTGGTGCATGGCTCTGGCAGGAGTAGTCGTTATAGACGGATTTCACTGTACATTCATTTTTATACTACACTTTGACAACTTTAATTATCTTTTTTTGTAAAGCCTTCATTTCAAACAGATACATGTAACTTCATATCTACAGTAGATAATTCATAATTAAAAACATTTGAATGATTCTTTTCACCATAGCCTAAAAAATGTTAACAAGTATTTTTGAAAATTATAATATAAAGAACATGTACATGTATAGTATTATTTTGATAGTGTATGAATCATTATAACTTGTATTGTTCTTCATGTAAGAGGTTCCACACGGCTATACTGTATTTAACATATGAGCTTCAATTATTACTTCGACAAAGTGATATTGCAATTTAAATACATTCTCAGACAACAGTGCAACATCTAGTTGAGTAAAGACACATATAACTTGCAAAGAATAACACAGGGTTAATGTTATCTTTTATTTTCTTCATATTCCTTCACCGTTTACCTATAGCATACAACTTAAAGTTTTGTTTAGGTTGATTTTATATAATATATTGTATCTACAAAAGATACACAAATTATTTTTTCAGGTGATTGGAACACTTTAGTATGGAGTTAGCAAGTGCTAAATTGTACAAAATAACAACCTTAAAGAGATGGTTTATTGATTTCAAAATTGACTGAATTTGGTATCATTGCAATCGAAAAATTACACTGAGTAAAATCGTTACATTTGTGTAACTTGTTCATTCGAGCGAAATTTATAAAAGTTGATTGAACTTGACGAAAAATCAACCCACTCAACGCCCCGAAAACATCGTAAGTCAGCTGATTTTTTAAGTGACGTCACAATATGAACAGCGGGCCGCTCAGCTGAAATGATTAACGACGGTGCGAGATGCAGTTTGCGTGCGATTCACATGTATTGTATTGACTCTCGAATACCGAGTCGGTAAAAGAGTCGTTAGGTCAGCATGCAAAATGTCCTTTGCCTTCCCAGATCAGACACATACACGCTGAAGTGCCCTCAGAATATGTGATTATTTTTCAGATTTTTATGCTCAAATGTGATGGGAAAAAATATAAAAATCAAACAAACATTTGTAGAAAGTATCATTTATTCAGTGTATCTCATTCAAAATGCCAAAAATAGAGGAAATATCACCACTGGCGGTAAATATACAAACAACGTTAACCCATATCTGAAAATTGCAATGGGTATCAAACATTGTCCCGAATGTGTGATGTAGGTTGTTCATATTGTGACGTCATCGTTTCGCATGTAAAATAACGCCGTCAATTCACTTGGTGAGTGGGTTCAGGAAAGGGTAACAAAATTGCATTTAATTTATTCCTCACAACAGTGAGGGCTTCAAAAGTACTTTGCTCATTTTGTTAATGTTCTCAGCAATCTGTAGAGGTGTAATTTGCCCATCTTCCACATTTCAATGAACCAATCTCTTTAAATACTTCACTGATGTTATAACTAGTTGTTGTCAGATTTATTCCCAGTTTCCCATTCCAATCCAATACTGGTCCCCATTTCTCTCCAGGGTATGGAGTGGCAAATGCACAATAATGTCTTGCCATGCAGTCACATGTTCAAACCCCTAATGGTGGTGGTGGTGGTGGTTATTTTACCTGCCTGATAAGAAAGCATTAATGCTTGTTAGTTAGCAACCAGATGACCCGACGGCTTTAGGTCCTCTCTAAGGGACCTGGTAATGAGGATTAATGCCTTATCAAAGGGCACTAGCGCATCGACTTGGTTTCAAACCTGGGCCACCGGAATACGAGACCACTGCTCTACCGACTGAGCTATCGTGCCTCCCCTACTTCTACACAAAAAACCCACCTGCTTCATCAGGCCGCCCAGTCTCCTTTGCACCGGTCCTGTGCGTAGTCAGAAAGCCTCTGTAATCCCTCCCTGTCATTTTCCTGCTCTCGAGATGTCTCTTGATATTGCACAAATCTCATGTACACTTCAGATGCAATCTAAAATAAAGAATAATCATTAACAAATATCAGACAATTAGCTGGCCACATTAACATAATGAATGAAGGAAGGATGTGCAAGCTGAGTACTCACTACTGTGTACCTGATTTCTCCAGCACCATGAAAAGAAAGAAGGCGAAAATAGAAATAAAAAGAAGGACAAAGAGATGAAGAATAACATGAAACTAGGATCACATTAAAAGAGACAAAAAAAAAAGAGAAAGGTGGACAAAAATGTTTGGGAAGAATAGATCTAAAGGAAATATCTGAAAACTAGATGGAATTCGACTGCGCGCAGTCGAAAATGATGCCTCCGTCATAGAGCAATTTTACAAACCAAAACAGAAGAAATTTTTCGAATTCAAGTTCAATTGTAAACCATTGACAGGTTCTCAGAATATCGTGATTACAAGCAATTTCTCATATACATATATGACCCTTTGATCTTTGACCTCATGACCCTAAAATCTACTCAGTTCATTGGCTCTGCAAGATGTCCTGAGCAGGCGCGTAGCCACGGGGGGGCACGGGGGGGCACGTGCCCCCCCTAAAATTTCCAGGATCGGTTGAAATTTTGTAGACCCCTTTTTTTGACTTTGATCGATTACATGTATGTGCCCCCCCAAATATCAAACTCTGGCTACGCGCCTGGTCCTGAGTTAAATAGTAATCCATCTGTCAGTTCTAATGAGAATGCGTTCACAAGCTATTTTTGCATACATAATGAGCCCATGACCTTTGACCTTATGAACCAAGAATCTACTCAGTTCATTGGCTCTGCAAGTAACATACATGACCTAATTTTGGCAGGAATCCATCAATCGGTTCTTGAGATAACGCGTTCACAAGCTGTTTTTGCATACATAATGTGCGCTGTGGCCTTTGACCTCATGACCCCTAAATCTAATCAGTTCATCAGCTCTGCAAGTAACATACATGACCTAAGTTTGGCGGGAATCCATCAATCGGTTCTTGAGATAACGCGTTCACGAGCTGTTTTTGCATACATAATGTACGTTGTGGCCTTTGACCTTTGACCTCGTGACCCCAAAATCTAATCAGTTCATTGGCTCTGCAAGTAACATACATGACCTAAGTTTGGCAGCAATCCATCAATCGGTTCTTGAGATAACGCGATCACGAGCTGTTTTTGCATACATAATGAGCCCTGTGACCTTTGACCTTTAACCTCGTGACCCCAAAATCTAATCAGTTCATTGGCTCTGCAAGATACATACATGACCAAAGTTTGGCAGGAATCCATCAATCGGTTCTTCAGATAACGCGATCACGAGCTGTTTTTGTATACCTAATGAGCCCTGTGACCTTTGACATTTGACCTCGTGACCCCAAAATCTAATCAGTTCATCGGCTCTGCAAGATACATACATGACCAAAGTTTGGCAGGAATCCTTCAATCGGTTCTTCAGATAACGCGATCACAAGAACGGGACGTACGTACGTACAGACGTACGTACGTACAGACGTACGGACGGACAACCCGAAAACATAATGCCTCCGGCTACTTCGTAACGGAGGCATAAAAAGGCGCTAGTTCAGAAACCTATCCAAAATTTGACCCGTAACTCTGGCGTGGAGACCCTACTAAAACATACCCAAAATGAAGTAAATATTCATTAAATGTCCGAATAAAGATCATGAGTTAAAAGTCGTTATGTTCATTACCTGTTTCGTGTCACTTTTCTTGTTATATTTGGAGTATTTTGGGGAAAAACGTTGATATTAGTATACACTTTTTCACAGGTTTCACGTCAAACCGCTGCACAATACAAGTGCATACTGATGGTGGGTTGTGGGCGAGCATGCGCCTGTGTGAAATTATCTATACCGTAATGTCTCAGATCCTTATCATGGTAGATAACTTCACACAGGCGCGAAGAGAGAACTGAAGAGAGAAAGAGATCGAGTGAAAGCCAGCTGGGACTCAGATTTGGTTTGGACGGACTGGGGGGGGGGGGGGGGGAGGGGGGGGGGGAGGGGGGGGGGGCAAAATGATCATAAAGAAATAAAACTGAACTTAAAAACATAGAAAATTGATGAAGAGAGAGAGAGAGAGAGAGAGGAAAGGGAGGGGTGGTAGAGAGAGAACTGGAGAGAGAAAAAGATCGATTGAAAGCCAGCTAGGACTCAGATTTTGGTTTGGACGGGGTGTGCCACTCAAGCATAACTCTAGATCTAAGTAAGCTAACTCTCGTAGACTCTAACTAGACTAATCATAAAGAAATAAAACTGAACTTAAAAACATAGAAAATTGATGAAGAGAGAGAGAGAGAGAGAGGAAAGGGAGGGGTGGTAGAGAGAGAACTGAAGAGAGAAAAAGATCGATTGAAAGCCAGCTGGGACTCACATTTTGGTTTGGACGGGGTGTGCCACTCAAGCATAACTCTAGATATAGATCTAAGTAAGCTAACTCTCGTAGACTCTAACTTTAGATAGGGAGGCCAATGCCCGGGCGTAAGGCTTCTACGCCTACGATTTGTGCGCTCGTCGTCCAAGTCAGAAAATTAGCAGAAGAAAAAAAATGGGGAAAAAAAAGAAAACAAATATCTATGGAATAAAATGTATAACAAATACACAATTACACACTCCACAACATACCTATAATCACGGATCTGTAACGGTCTTTCACCATTTGTTGACGATCTTGCAGATTTTGACGTTTTTAGATCCAATAATTCTGTTAGCAGACGACCTTGGCGCGCACATATGAGAAACTAGAAGGGTCCTAGAGGGCGATGAGGTTAGCTCACTAAAATCCTTCTCAATGACTGAAGGTAGAGCCTAAAAATATGGAATCAATTTAATATCAAAGAACTTTTGATAGAGATTAACATATCAGTTGTGCACAAATGTCACTTTTAACAACTAGAAAATATAACGAAAAACGATTATATCTTTTTAATTGCAGATTTTTACAAACTGCACATACGAAGGTAGATAGAGTACGATGTTTTTGTCAATCTTGCGTTGGTTTGAGACCCATAGCTAGAGCCATCTCGAATTGGGGAGCAAAACTGTGAACAGATACGTCATTGTTCCAGCCCAAAATCGAAGTCTTGCGACATCATAATATGAATATGTATGAGGTCCGGTCTCATCGCGCGCAAAACAAATTTGACGTAGTCTCACACATAGTACCTTTTTCTCAGCACCAGACACCAGTGTCGTGCAGTAATGTATGAGAAGTGTAAAAAAAGACATTTCAGTAAAAAAAAAAAAAGTCTACGTGAGCAGTCTATACTCCAATTGAGAAGTGTAATGAATGCCATGGTTTGAACGTGTGTGTTTTAGTGTATGATATCATCATATGGTTAGTGAGAGAGAGAGAGAGAGAGAGAGGGAGAGAAATATCTCCGTCAGTACACGTCTATCAATGCGTGCAGTCCTATTGACTATGTTTGATTCCGTATTGTGTTTGCTGCAAAGTTCTGTGCAAGTTGGATTTATCGATCGTGGATTTATCGATCGTTGATAGTGTCAAATTGATCTTTACTCATGAGGAAATAATTGGAATACAAACTAAGGTAGGCCTATTTATTTATTTCAATAATTTTCTTAATTTACAATGAGTGGCTTTCGAGCTTTCTCTCATTATGTTTTAAGTTTTGACCCTCCATGCCATGGCATGGCTAGCATGGCTCGATTGCGGCTTGCATGCAATTACCGTACCTGGACGGCCTGTAGTACTGTGTCGGTGTGTGCGACTAATTCAAGGCTAGCCGGTGATGATGAATGTACTTTCGCGCGAAGTTTTGAACTTGTTGTCCGGGCAATGACCATGATGACACGCCCATTCCCTCGGGCCTGTCTAATTCTCGACGTAATATTTGGGACCATGAAATTGATTGTTTCAAGGCTCTTACGGACGGCCAGCCGTAGAAGGAAGGGAGTTCTTAAAAGCTGGATATCTCCTATTTGATGGAACTTCTGGAGTCGGCAGATGGGTGAATTTTCTTAGTGAAGGTAAATGCTTTCTTTTAATCTTAGTTTTATTATAAACAAATTAGTAATTAAAAAGTTAGATTTGGGCATTGGCCTCCCTACTTTAGATCTAAACAGTAAACTTTTGTTTGTTTTGATTTTCATGTGTCGCTATTGTACAAAACAAATAACGCACTTGACCCTGTTGTGTGATAGCGGTAAATGCAGTTTACGCTCATTTTTTCCAGATTGAGCGCACGGTAAACTCGTCCAAGCGGCTCGTTGCACAGAGGCGGCACCAATCTAAAGAAACCTCGCGTGTACTGCATTCACCTCTATAGCACGCTGGGCCGTGCGTTATTTGTAAAATATTTGTATAACGCCGTGCGTTATTTGTATAATATTCACTTCTGAATGACAAACGCCTGTAAACTAAAACAACAACAACATTAACAACAATACTCTATAGCCAACACGTGGGACTGAACTTATCAAAATTTAGTCTGCTAACAAAATTTCTGAAGGGTAAAAAAGATAAATGCACATCATGAAACTAAAGCAAAAATGTCTTAGTTAACTAATTTCACAATTTTGATCAATTTATGTGTTACTGAAATGGAAAAAATAGAACGAAACATATCTGACACTGAATTTAGTAACGTCAATTTCACAACTTACGTTTTGTATGCAGCGTATCCATTGGTATCTCACACATAGTTCATTGACCTTCTTCGGATATGATCTTGCCATTGCCAATGCATGTAATACAAACGCGAAGCTAGCGGCGTTGACTTTTTACTATCCCATCATGCATTATTAGGACACTGCGCATGCGCATTGAGTGGCGCAAGCACAAAATAAGATAAAAATTAGGATTCAAAGCCGTAAGAAAGAGTCTAATTATGGGCTTAATAAGGCTCGTAGGATAGCCCGACCTTTCTGGTCAGTCCGTTATAACTCAACTTTATTAGCAGAAGAAAATGAAGGAGATGGTTGGTGGCTGCTGCGTATGCGGCGACGAACGAGGATGGACGGAAAACCCGTTAGTTTACTGCGATGGTCACGGTTGTAATGTAGCCGTGCACCAAGGTACGTTGGTTTCCTATTGATAACTGCACGAAACTGTGTTGTGTGAATGTAGACTGAGCTGAGCTGTGTTTGCAAATAAATAAATGATTGGGCGGGACTGAAGATCACTTAACTAGAGTACTTAGTCTATTATCAGTATTAATCAGAGTTGGACAATGCTTAGTCTGTAGTGTGTTCATGTGTGGTTCAGCATACAAATGCCATGGTTAATTACACAAAATGATATCAAAATTTTTTAGTTGAAAGAAATTATTACAAAATTGAAATTAGTTCTTGAGTTGAGTTGTTGTTGGTTGACTCGTTGTTGACACAAAGTTGAGTGGAGTGGTGTGTGTGTGTAATTAGGTTCTTAGAGACGTGTATCAATCAGATACGATTATTTACGTCTGGGGTCCGATTTTTAACGTCATCGGCTCAGTTTGAACCGGGGTCACCTGAGGCTAAGCCAGTTTGCAGTACATGTAGGGGCGCTGGTCCGAGAATAAGGATTGACGCATAAATGAGGATCATCTTCGTTAACGCGGACAAATAAGGATTGTCCGCATTTTCTCAGACGTTTCATATTTCTACACGTTGGAAGCGCATTGGTAGTGCGAAAAAACTGATTCTGCAATGATTTTTTTTGATGCATTTTACTTAGATCTACATTGACTTTGTACAGAGACTTTCACTTTATGAGCGTTAAGATTAAATCTTTGGGAAGACAGACAACCTATAAAAGTAGACAGTGAACTGGGGTTATTTGCTTAAGTGGAATCCAGTTTTTGCAGCACTTTTGAGGACGCAATTTGTCTGCATTTACGTGGATATCCTTGTTTATTTTGGACAATCCTCATTCCTGGACCAGCCTCCCTACTGGTTTGTAGACAATGACAGAGAGCTGACCAAGTGAACGTGCCGCTAGAGCCTAGACCAACTCACATCTCTAAGATTTTGTTTGACTTACGGGGCCCTTTCTCGATAACGTCATAAGTCTAACTTCTTGACTAAATCAGCGTCCGCTACATGTTTCACAAAGCCCTCTTTGCCAAGATCAAGGACAACCTGAATAAGACAAGTATGAAGTAGATATGATGCTTCAGACCCTGTCATATATCTGTCATAACTTTTAGTCAATGGGCAGCGCCATCACACATCATTAATTGGGCAGACTATGGCTGGCAAAAAAGGACAACAAATCTTCCAGCTATGATCTTTCTAATTCTAGTACACATTCACTTAAACAGGGAGTTTGTTGGATTCAGTTGTAAAACAGTTCAATGTAGGGTTGATGATTTATGTTTTTTCATTTTTATTTTAAGTTTAATTGTGTTATAGTAATTAGTAAATAACTGATCTATCATCATCATCATCATCATCTATACGGGAGTGTAGGATATCCTGTAGGTTTCCCGGTCAGATCACTTGGTACATTAGTAAGGGTCTATATCAGTGCATGCGTGGATGTCAGACTATGCTATAACAAAGTGTTTGTCCGACCAAAAAGAATCCAAGCTGTGTTTAAATGAGTTGATGCTGGTAGCAGTTACTAGAGACTCTGGTAAACTATTCCAAGACTGGATGACCCGATTGCTAAAAAAGTTACTCCTGACATTTAATCGATAGCGAGTAGTGAATAACTTCAATGAATGGCCTCTTGTTCTCTGATACTGAGATTTCACAAAAAAAACAATCTGGATCGAGTCTATCTTTACCATGAAATATCTTGAAAACTTGGATCATGTCTCCTCTTACCCTCCGGTAATGTAAAGAATAGAGATTGAGCCGTTTAAGTCTTTCGCTGTAAGATAGGGCGCTGAAACCTGGGAACAGCCTCGTCGCTCTACGTTGCACAGCCTCGTCGCTCTACGTTGCACAGCCTCAATTCTCCTGTCATCAGTGATGAACCTAGGGCTCCAAGCGACACTACAGTATTCCAAATGAGGACGAACCAACGCCTTATACAAAGGCAAGAATATGTCTGGATCAATGTTAACAAATGCACGCTTGATAATGCCCAGCATTTGGTTGGCTTTCTGGGTAGATGCAGAGATGTGTTGACGAAAAGTGAGTTCACTGTCAATTAGAACACCAAGATCCCTTTCAGATTTGACATCCTCCAATACAACGTTCTCCATTGAGTAGGAACAGTGCAAGTTATTATTTCCTATGTCGAGAGTTTTACACTTCTGGAAATTCAAAGGGAGTTGCCATGTTTGTGACCAGGGGGCCGTTTCTCGAAACCGTCATAACTACAAGATCAACGACATCTCGCCACTGTCGCGCAACTTGTCAGCTAAGTGTTTCACGAAGCCGTCTTTGCCAAGATGAGCGACAACTTCCGCGACAAGCGAGTTGTCACTGCTCCGAACCCGTCATATCTTTTTAATTGCTGTAAAGCGCCATCACAAGTCAGTTTGTTGCCATTCAATGGACCGCGAAATGTACGATTAGTTTCACTATCATTTTGAGAAAAATATAGACGAGTTCGGTACGTAATTCTCTTGGATGCGAAATGCAAATGTACAAAAGTGAGAATACAAATTATACAGAAACTTTAAAAAGCTGAATATAAACATTAAATCACAAATCATTAAACTATAACATATGAATAAGAGAGATACAGTATTGCTCGGAATAAAGTTGACAGCCTACCGCCGTGTAACGCGCGTGACCAAATTACCGCGGGGATTTATTTAGTACCGCCACTCAACTGGTTCACGCAGTACTCCCGCGTACACAGTAATGTAACGCAGTCGGGAGTCCGCAGTCTCGTAAAACACGAGATTCGTGTATGTTTAGTCTATCCTCAAAACATGAATAAAATTATTAAAATGTGAGTGAGAGATGTATGAGGATTTCTATTTTTTGATCTTTAATGAATGGAAATTGCCGATTGACTGACTTGATTCCACAAGTTCGCACGTAGGCCTACTGCACATGATGGTTGTTCACCAGAGTAGAAAGCGAAAGGTAGCGCACATCTACGTAGGCTTAGGCAACCAGACATTGTTTGTAATTAGCTGAAAAAAATGTTCTTTGATAATGAGAAATGACGAGTTTGGGTAGGATTTCACAATACCATCATTATTTCAGAATAATTGTTGAATATTTGAATCACGAAGAGCCTTTATTTCAAGAGGTAAAAGCAGCCACAAATACATTGAACATTATAATGGTCTGATAAACTTAAACTACCCCAGCGTGTAACCTAGTAACCAAAGACAATGAAACAAAGGAATGTCAATTCATTCATCGATACGCGAGCGCGAGGCACGCAAGTTTGATAATTACATAGGACATGAGTTGTTTATAAAATATTCTCATACCGCTTTGCTTATTCTGGTTTGAAAATACAAACGACCCAACTAAGCATAAACACACAGTATTCAATTTTTTAGCTACAGATTGATCAATTAGTGCATACTTTTAATACCTGATTATATGACGTGATCCCACTTTTAGAATATCCATTTTTGACTATAAATCCGAAAATCAGATGAAAGTTATCCGAAAGATTAATTTCCTTACACACGTTGTCGGAACCATCGATGGTATAAAAGCTAAAAGTCTAGTTTCGGACAAAGGAATTCCATTTTTAAAACCACTACAACAACTACTCGTACAATCTCGTTCTATCTCGAAATGGTGATTTTCAGATGACAAGTTAGCTCTTCTCATAATTGGCTAAATAATAATTTGCAAGTTTATTTTTTTAAAGCAAATGTTTGCTTGTTTTCGGTTGTCATTTATTCTCCTGAGGTATTCCAAGTGGTATGAAGTCTGAATTGGCAGACTATACAAGCCCTTTCAGTTTCAGCTGGCTGGGGCGTCTCATATATCTTAGATAAGAACTGTCAAAACATGTCTGGGAAATGTAATCACGTGGAGGAGGGAGAGAGAGAGAGAGTGAGGGGGAGAGGGAAGTAGAAAGACGTGGTTGGGTAGAGGTGTGGAGGACAGTGACCTCATGTCATTCAATTGCTAATCAATCAATGTCTGACTGGACTTGTAAACATCCATGGAGGGTGATGTCTTCAGATGACCAATCAAAGAATAAAGGATAAAAGGGAAGCTAAAGACATGTAGATATTAAAGATTAAATGATATCAGAGATAGGAAATATATGGAACGAAGAAGAGGCGACTGTAAAGGAATAAAGAATACTACAGTTACTAGGACGAGGAAATAGATGGGAAGATTCAGAAACTGGATAAGAATAAAAGATTCTAGGGAGAGAAAATACATGCGAAGAAGAGGAGACTTGATATAAATAAAAAGGGTTATAGGACGAACACTCCAGGCCAGGGCAATTACCCCCTCCCCCTCGGAAAATTACCCCCTTTGATTTTCACCACCCCCCCCCCCCCAAAAAAAAGAAGCAAATTATCATCTTCGATCTTGGATTCTTTTCCTCCTAAATACTCCGAAGAAGAGTTTTTGACTGGAGGTGGTGGAGGGGTGGACGATTACATTTTTGAAAAAAGTTCTTTAGTAACTGCATTTTTAAATGAGAGCAGGGAGGTTTGGTCAATGGTTGCTTGTTGTAGGTTATTCCATGTCTTTACAGTCCTTGGGAAATATGAGTTGGCAAAGACGTTCCCCGTCCATGAACGGGGGGGGGGGGGTGTATTTGTCCTTATTCTCCTCTGTGGATATTTTTTCCACGGGGGGGGGGGGGGGGGGGGGGGTATTTGTCCTCGGGTGTTATAGCACACGGGGGTTGTCGTTCCTGGGGGGGGGGGGGGGGGGGGTGTCCGAAGGTTTGTATTTCCGAAAATGCAATAGGGTTCATAATTTCGAAAAATGAAATATGGTCCATAATTTCGAAACTGGAAAAAAGGTACCTAAAAAAGAAACAATCATTAAAATGAATTCAGGAGCCCGAGACGGCCCATCCCCCTCTCCCCCCACCCCCCATAGGACTTAAGAGATACTAAATAACTGGAGAGAGACATAGACGGGGAGAAATAGTAGAAGACTACTAAAGACAATGGGAAAATATAAAGGACAAATCAAAAAAGGAAAGGAAGGAAATGAAGGAAGAGAGGAATATTAGAAAAGGGGGGATCATTATTGATTGATTAACAAGGTGATAATTGGAGGTCCGAGGCCATGTCACCGATTTCGTTTTATTTTCTGATTCATTTATGTTGCCTTTTGCCCCCCCCCCCCCCTTCCCCCGATCCACACCTTGTTGGCGGGGAAAATCGGCACTGGTATCCCCCTTCTTCCTCTTTTTTTCCTTCCCATTATCTCTGTTCTTTCCATTTCCTTCCTTCCCTCTGTTTGCTTGGGGGGGGGGGGGGGGGGGGCAACAGCCTGGGATTCAATGCCCCGATCTCCTTCTTCTCCGTTTCTTTTCTTCTTCCTCTCTTCTTTATTTCCCTTTCCCTTATTCTCCTTCTCTCTCTCTCTCTCTCTTTCTTTTTCATTTTGGCGGGGAGGGAGCCAAGCACGCTCCTTCCCTGGATCCGCGCCTGTATTTTCAGGCATTTCTTGAGCGTTTTTAAATAAACCACGTCCGCCTTCTAATGTCAGCTAGTGCTTTGAATCTTACCTTAACCTATTAAAAATATTATTAGAACTTTAATGATGGAAATGGATAATTTTGTTAATATTTTCTCTTCATGTGTAGCCTTTGCACTCATGCATTAAAAAGAGAAGACGATAGAAGTAAAGCAACATAACATATGGAAAGATAGGATTATCTGGCTGCCGCCAGACAATTATCCCTTGGTTCGTAAATATATGTAAATTGTATTGGAATGGGAACAATAAAGTTCATCTGAAGAGTTAAAGAGAGATAGAGAAAACCCCTTACACATCAAAATGTGAGCTGAGCCTGAAAGAAACCGGACTTCAAGAAATCTTTTATGAACAAATTCTAAAGGTTCCCTTAATTCCAAGAGCCCGATGACGAGGGCGCTGGCCGGCTGGGAGGAAACGGGAGATTAGAGAAACAATACTCCTTTTATGAACCAATTCTAAAGGTCCCTTAATGGTATTTGAAAATTATTTAACGGATTAAATACTGATTGCATATAGTGCCTGATAGAATCTTGGGTTTGGGCGCATTTTCTGATGCAAGTTTCACGTCAAT
>JAVYIG010012377.1:0-54025 GCA_035222895.1 Strongylocentrotus droebachiensis | reverse complement strand
GGTATAAAATAATCTACAATTCATGTGAGTTTCAGCTCATTTAAAGCATTCGGCGGCGAGTGTATTACCCCCCCCCCCCCCCCTTCTATATACTCAACACGTTATAATTATGCGCTATACGTTAAATATATGCAAAGCGGGGTGAGACGCTTGCCCTCTACGGTTTAAAATTGACATTCGGGGGATTCCCCTGTCACGTTTTGCTGGAAAAACCCAGTTTCGCGTAGGAGATCGATGGATGATGATCATTATTACCACACGTTTACACGATCACGACTATTAAGATGGACCCTCGTATTGGCAGTCTCTGGCTTATCGCGACATGTGTGGGTATTGTTATGATATCATGTTGCATTTCAGGTAAGAGAAATAGAGATTTCGCCATTATTGTAAACCAGGCCAGGGCCCGCGCCGGCTGTCAACTTTGGGGAACTAATTGGCCCATGGCATGGTTGGAGGCACTCCTAGTCCTAGTACTAGTAGTAGTACAGTGCATGAAGTTTAAACCGCGGAAGGTGCGGTTACTAGTCTTCCACATCAGTCGTTTATAATAGAATTTAAGGAATAATTCAATTTCAATTCAGAACTTTGTTTATTTCAGACTCAGCTGCACAAGGCAGAGCCAGAGGTCCATAAAACACATTGTTACATAGATATATAGGGAACAGAGCTGAGAGTATAAACATGATGAGTATTAATAACAACGAATCTGACAAAGATAATTAACTATACTAGGTAGTAGGTATACAATCTAACTCTAGGGAGGCCAATGCCCAAATCTAACTTTTTAATTACGAATTTGTTTAAAATAAAACAAAGATTAAAAGAAAGCATTTACTTTCACTAAGAAAACTCACCCATCTGCCGACTCCAGAAGTTCCATAAAATAGGAGATATCCAGCTTATAAACACTCCCTTCCTTCTACGCCTTGGCCGTACGCAAGAGCCTTGAAACAGATAAATTCATGTCGCGAAATTACGTTGATAATTAGACAGGCCCGAGGGAATGGGCGTGTCATTGTCCGGACAAAGTTCATGATGAAGTTTAAAACTTCGCGCGAAAGTGCAATCACTCAACAGCGGCTAGCCTTGAATCGGTCGCACACGTACATGTACACACCGACACAGGCTAGGCAAGCCCCGATGCAGGCTGAAATCCAGCCATCAATGTGCGAACGATTACATCTCCTACTACTACGAGCCGAAGGCGATGGTTCAAAAATGAAGAAGAGATATCAAAATTGGCAGGAAATAAATGTATATAATTCATTGATATTTACCTTAGATGTGTATTCCAATAATTTGATTTCCTCATGAGTATTCCTTATTATCAACGATCGAGAAGTTACGAGGTCCAATTAACATCCATCTTGCAGCGTAGACAGCAGCATGCATAGCGCATTTCTCTCACTCTCTCTCTCTCTCTCTCTCCCTTTCGCTATACGTAACATACACACTCACTAACCATGTATCATACAACACACACCTTCAAATCATGGCTTTCATTTCAATTCTCAATTGGAGTATAGACTGCTCACGTAGACTTTTTTTTTTACTTAAATATCTTTTTAACACTTCTCATACATTACTGCACGACACCCGAATCTAGTGCTGTGAGAATAAGGTACTAGGGTCTATAAATAAGACTACGGCACGCTTTGCGCACGATCTGACCGGAGCTTAGTGGAGCTCAGACATGTCGCAATACCCTTTATTTTTGGCGCGAACAATGACGTCACCGGTCACAGTTTTCCTTCTCATTTTGAGATGGCTGTAGCTATAGCGCTCAAACCAACGCAAGATTGACATAATCATCGTACTCTATCTACCTTCGCATGTTCAGTTTGTAAAATTCTGTATTTAAAAAGATATAATCTTTTTTCTTTATATTTTCTAGTTGTTAGAAGTGGCAATTGTGAACATCTGAAATGTTGATCTCTATCAAAAGTTCTTTACTCAAAACGGATCCCATATTTTTAGTGTCTACCTTCAGCCCATGAGAAGGTTTTTAGTGAGCAAACCTCTACGCCCTCTAGGATTTTCTTAGTCTGTGATACGCGTCCGTAAAGTTGTTCTGCTACGAGAATTATTGGACTCAAATACGTCAAAATCTGCAAGATCGTCAACAAATGGTGAAAGACTGTTACAGATCCGTGATTATAGGTATGTTGTGAAATGTATAATTGTATTTTCTTTTCTTATTTTCATCAATTTTTTTTTTTACATCATTTTTTTCCCTCTGCTAATTTTTTGAAGTGGGCGACGAGCGCACAAATCGTAGGCGTAGAAGCCTTACGCCCGGGCATTGGCCTCCCTACTAACTCTAACTTCTAAGCTGTATCTGTACTAATTGTAAGATTAAAATAAGTACATGTATAACAATTATCTATTGAAGTTGTAACAATCTCTGCCCAACAACCAGAACAATATACTAATAATAGATAACTATTATAACAAACAACAAGAACTATATACTGCACCCATGAGAGGCTGGATATGGTAACACCAACATAATGATCTATTCCCATGTGTCGGCAGGCTATTCAGCCAAAATCTCCAGAGGCCCGATGTGTACCTAAAGGCCCGGTCACACAGGGAGGACGCATGGGGAACGCACGGCCAGCGCATTGGAAATTTGCAATTTGGGCCAGTACGTTGTCGTTCGCTAGGCGTGCGTCATCATTCGTTACTCGTTCGTCGAGCGCGCTGGACCAACGCTGGACCAGCGCTATGCATGCGTCGTCATTCGCTGTGTGCGTCGGGATTTTTTGAGCATGCTCAAAAACGTGCGCCGAGCTCGACGCATGAATATACACGCCAAAGGCACGCCAGACATGCGCCGGAGCGCGCTAGACCAGCGCCAGACATGCGTGGAGCGCGCTAGACCAGCGCCAGACATACGCGGAGCACACGCCCTGTATACGCACAGCGCGCTCGCTACACGCCGTGTATTTTGTGTCAGCTCGCTAGCTTTTCCAAAATTATGACAAAAGTTAGGCACACGTTTTTTTCCGATTTCCAATGCGCTGGCCGTGCGTTGTAGAACGCGGTGCATGCGTGGACCATTCGTCCAGCGCGCTAGCAACACGTTGTGCATTCGTGGAAGTTGTTATCATGTGCGCTCTGTGTATGGTCTGTATGCGCACTGTATGCGCCCTGTATGCGCCCTGTATGCGCTCAGCGCGCTAGCAACACGCTATGCATTTGGTGTCAGCTCGCTGTAGCTTCGACAAAAGTTGGGCGCACGACAACGCACTGGCCAAAATTGCAAATTTCCAATGCGCTGGCCTCGCGTTCCCCATGCGTCCTCCCTGTGTGACCGGGCCTTGAGACAAC
Organism: Strongylocentrotus droebachiensis; assembly: GCA_035222895.1. NCBI lineage: Eukaryota > Metazoa > Echinodermata > Echinoidea > Camarodonta > Strongylocentrotidae > Strongylocentrotus > Strongylocentrotus droebachiensis. Next base: position 50,689 of record JAVYIG010012377.1, on the reverse strand, counting down.
TATAGAAATTTAAATAATTTTAAAATTGAAATAATCAAAGTTGTAACAGATTGAATATTAAATGATGTTGTTGTTTTAGTTTTTATTGGTGTGTATCATTTATTTGTGAATATTTAGGCTAAATTCAAGTTGCATTAACAAAATTAAATGGAAGCAGAAAAGAGAAGAGAAATACAATCTTAGCTGTTCAATTTTGCGCATTTTGCGGAGATTCCAGACAGGCTGTCTATACACAAAATCAATGACCGTTTTGTGTGTATCTTCTGGCAGGTCCGGTTCGGTACATTGAACAGGCTTCTTGGCTTGCATGTTCAAGGCAGCCGTAATAAACTAGCTACTTTTGAGGTAGTCTTGCAGATTAGGCGTTTGAATACCTTGAATACCAAAGCTTCTGGAAGAAAGCCGTCTCCAGCTGCCAAGCTTCCAGGTCTAACTTCAAGGGGGGGGGGTGTCCCAGCTTCCGGGTCTTTACCTTTACCTTTACCCGAGATTCTGGAAGAATGCTGTGATCTCAGCAGTCGGGCTTCCAGTTCAATTCCATTTTCTTCCTTCTCGTAGTTGGGTGTCTTCTTGGTAGGTTTGTCTAGTCGTTTTACATATATATCTTGCTTGCTGGGTCATATCAGGAATGTCATAATTGGAGTGTCTACTGGGAGAAGGGTGAATTATATTGCTCCTTCTTCCAGTGTTTGTCAAGTCTGGCTTTAAAGCTGTTTACCGAGGTTGGAGATACCACCAACTCAGGGAGGGAGTTTCAGTCGTTGAGGACCCTGTGGCTAAATGGGTCTTGCCTGAGTTTGGTGTTTCACCTGGGTTTGGTCAGTTTGAAAGCATGCCCTCTCGTTGAATTGATTGCAGGTGTGAAGAATTGGGTAGAGATCTGTCAATGTTGAACTGCATCAACTTGAACACCTGAATCATGTCTCCTCGGCGGTGACGATGGCTAAGTGAGGGAAGCTTCAAACTCTCAAGTCTCTCATGGTAGCTTTGGTGTTTTATCTCTGGTACCATTTTTGTTGCTCTTTTTTGTACTTTCTCTATGATTTTTTCGTCCTTCACATAGCGAGGGTGCCAGATGACATTGCCATTTTCCAATATGGGACGAACAAGACCTTTATAGATGAGTGGAATTGTTGATCTGTCCTTGCAAGTGAAAGATCTACGTATGCGAGCTAGTACTCCATTCGCTTTTCTAGCAGCAATTGCAAATTGTTGATGAAATCTGAGCTTCTCGTCAATGACCACTCCAAGGTCCTTTTCTTCTTAGGTTTCTGGGCCTGGATCTTTACACTGTCTAGCTCATGTTCCCTTCGTGGATTGCCTGCCCCTAGGTGCAGGGTCTTGCATTTCTTTGCATTGAAGTGGAGCTGCCATTTCTCTGACCATCCCTCAAGTTTCTGTACTTCTCTCTGCAGGGTGGTGTAGTCTTCCTCAGACGTAGCTTTGCCATACAGTTTGATGTCATCTGCAAAGATTTTGACTGCTGCCTCAATCTCGTCAGGAAGGTCATTTATGTAGATGACCAGCGCTCAAAATACACGGGGGCAGTGGCCGATTTGCCCCCGTGAACTCCATAATCGCCCCCGTCAGGTTGCTCACGGGGGCGATTGCAAAATTAAAAATCGCCCCCGTGGAATTATAAAATTAAGATTATCTTTTCTGATATAACTTTAACACAATATTGAGTATTAATTGTCAAACCTTAAACCAATGAAATGGAACTTAGATGGCGCTTTCTCTACCATCTCTACGAGTATTCCCGATACAAACAACGGAAGCTCGCGGTGCGGCCGTCAGCACAGTGGCTATACTGCGCTGGTAGTACCGGTGTGCACGCTGATGCCCAATATATGCTGGAGCTGGAGATCGACAATCGCGCAAGGACTGAAACATGGAGAAGTTTTTCGTTGTGAAAGTTTGAATCCTCTGAAATCTGGTGATTCTTAAAGACCAGCAAATAATGTAACTTGACCAGTAAATCAATATTGAGAAGAAGAAGAAGGCATAAGATGTTGCAGGGGCGGATCTAGGCGGTTTAGGGGGTTTACCCCCCCCCCCCCTCCTCCCCCTTGGGCTGCCAAGGAAAAATGTGATGTGCACAGAAAAATGCTATCATGTGTCCAGACCTACACAGTATTAGTAGATGTCAGTAGATGCCAGGAAAACATCACTAACGGGGGTTCAAAAAAGCACCAAAAAATCGCCTCGCCGCTTTGCGGCTCGTGGACGATGATCCGCATGTTAGTAGATGCCAGGAAACACCACTTACGGGGGTTCAAAATAGCAACAACAAAAATCGCATCGCCGCTACGCGGCTCGTGGACGATGCTCTACATCGTATTTGGGGTACCCCCCCCCCCCCCACCCTTAGCAAAAAGCTTGATCCGCCCCTGTGTTTTGGAAGGATATGGTAAAGACTAAAAGTAAAGAAAGAATGTAAATAAGGTTGCTCCGAATAATGAGGAGGAAATTATGTGCAGAACGGGAAGTAATGGAGAAAATGTCCTCATGGGGATAAAAGTCAATAACAGCTATGTAACAAGTAAATTTCTAAGAGGAAAAATACAGACTTAGATAAATGATAATGATAAAATACCAAGGAGTTTCACGGGTACCAATTCAATTGAAATTTGTATTAAAATAAGAGCCCCCGTCAGCACTAAAAGCGCCCCCGTGAGAAGGCTCACGGGGGCTCTTTTTTTTTGGAAGAGCCCCCGTGGGCAAAAAATTAATTTGAGCCCTGTAGATGACAAATAGAAGTGGTCCGAGCACGCTCCCTTGCGGTACTCCACTGGTGACTGGGGACCAATCTGACATGTTGTGGTTCACAACCACTCTCTGCTTCCGTTCAGTGAGGAAGTCTTGGATCCACGTTCTGATAGGACCAGAGACTCCATAGGCCTCAAGCTTGTGTATTAGACGCTGGTGTGGAACCGAGTCAAAAGCCTTACTAAAATCTAGGTAGACTACGTCAATGGACTCCCCCTTGTCGATCAAGTCCGTCCATGCTTCCATAGCACACAGCAGTTGTGTCATACAGAAACCTTCCAGGGACAAATCCATGCTGATGGTCACTGAATAGGTCATTGGTCAGCATATGGTCAGATACTTCATCTCTTATCAGAGATTCCATGAGTTTGCAACAGACAGAGGTGAGACTTATTGGTTTGTAGTTGCCAGGATCTTTCTTGCAGTCTTTCTTGAACACTGAAGCAACATTGCTTTGCTTCCATCTAGTTGGTAGTTTACCTTCTTCCAAGGACTTGTTGTAAATTATGGAGAGAGGTAGACAGGTTGCTGGGGCTGTTTCATGGAGTAGGCATGGATGTTAGTTGTCCAGTCCGGCACTCTTATATTTTGACAAGTTTTTAACCTTATCTGGGGTAATAGTGACAGTCTCTACTGGTTCTCCTTGGTATTTGCTGTCAAGAGTGGGAATATGTTCTTTGTCTTCGTTTGTGAATGTTGTTGCAAAATATTTGCTCAGAATATCTGCTTTCTCTTTGTCGTTACTGGTCACTTGACTATCATCTTTCATTAAGTCTCCAATCTGGCTCCGTGAGTTCAATCTCCCATTTGTGTATTTCCAGAAGGCTTTGGGGTTGGTTTTTATATTTTTGGCAATATTTGTCTCAAAGTATAAGCAGAGCTTCTTAGTTAAGTGTCCTTGGCTTCCTTTTTTGCAGTCACCTTATCTTCCGTTCTGCCCGTTGCAATGTAGTTGGTCCATGCTCTTGCTTTCCTCTTCTGTTTTCTCATGGCAAATTTTGTCATCCATGCATGCTTCTTCTTCCTTCTGTTTGCCCTTGTTGTAGGAATGGGTTTCTGCATCTGGATAGTCAAGTGGCTCTCTACGAATTCCAAAGCCTTGTTTGTCGAAAGGTCACTTATCTCCCTTTCCCAGTCGACCACATTCAGCTCATTCACTATTTTCTGGTACTGCCCTCTATGGTACTGTGGTCTTGGTGAATGTCCACTTTCTTTGTCAGGTTAGACTAGGAGATTGAAGAGGAGGCACACATGGTCGCTATTTCCAAGTCCTGGCAGGAAGTCAATGTTTGAAATGATGTCATCTCTATTAGTTAAGAGGAGGTCAAGCAGGTTTGATGTTTGGTTCTCTCTGTATCTAGTGCTCTCCTCTACACGTTGCATCTATGAATGCTTCTTTTGATTCTTTTGATGTAGTGTGGGTTTCCCAGTTAATACTAGCATAGTTGAAGTCACCAGCAATCAATAGATGAGATGCCTGCAGTTCCCATGCTTTGCAAATGAGCTGGCATAGCTTTTTGTTGTTCTCCTTATCACTGGAGGGGCTTCTGTAGATGCACCCCCATCACAAGTTTGTTGTTTCCTCTCAGTTTCATTGTTACCCACAGGTGTTTCCTCAAAGTCATGCAGGACTTCAGTTCCATCAACTAATTAGTCAGCCAAGGTGTCAGTGATGTAGATTGCTACTCCTCGTCTAGTCTTCCAATGTTGCTGTGCAGTGTAAAGCCGTCAACCTTTATGTCGTTTTCTGTCACCTCATCTCGTACTTTCTTGGGAAGGACTTCAGTTGCTAGCACTATATCAACGTTGTAGATGGAGCAGAAGCCACTCATTTCATTTTTCGTGTTCATAAGTGAGTCACAGTTTGTAGATATGACCTTCAATTTCCTCTTAACGAAGGATTTGGGTGTAGGTTGCAAGTCCAAACTCTGGTCCTCACTGACAGTCGATTCAGTCTCAATATCGGAGCCTTCACTACTGCTTTCTTGACTACTGAATGAAGAGGTATCATCTCCGTCCTTACCATCAGCAGTGCTTGATGTTTCATCAGGTGACTCTTGCTCTAATATGTCGCCACTATCTAGTAATACGTTCACGTTAAATTCTCCACCATCATTTCCGTAGTTATTCATTAGTGCTGACATAACTGGTAGGGAAGTGTTACCTTTTGTAGCATTCTTGGAGGAAGCAGATCCATGGTCAGCAAGATAATTGCTATGACACCTGGGTGTTCTTGGCTTATGTTTGTTTGTATTAAAACTCCTTGTCATCTCTAATTCTTGAATTTTCTCTTTAGCACAGTAACTCAAGGTCATGCTTACAGGTTTCTCTATAGCTCTGACAGCACTGACATGTGTTTTTCTCCTCGTACTCTGTCTTTTCTCTACTGTAATGGATGCTGTTTCCTTGGGTGTGCTTCTTTACACGTATTTCTCAGCTCACAGTCATAGCTTTTTTCCATCTCTAGCTCTGCCACTTGGTTTAGGAGCTACTTGGACTGCACATAATCCTTCTTCCACGTTCTGTATTTGTTGGATCTCTTTCTCCTGTCTATTTCTACCAACTACATTGCTTCTAGTCTCTCTGTCATGGCTTGGGGAAGAGTGAGCATCTTTTCTTGTATCTCTCAGCTCGCAGTCATAGTTTGTCTTCACCTCTTTGCTGCTTGGTTCTTTATTACCGTACCTGCATTGTTTGTCTCAGAGCTATATCATGGATTGGGGAAGAGTTCAGATGGCATGTGTCCATCTTGTCATTACTACAAGGATTTCCCCTGATTTTTTCATTCTTTCTCCTCATCTGGTTCCACTTTGTTCCTCCTTTGTCAGCTCCTTGGATCTCCATCTTGTTTTCTTTCCTTATAGTCTGCCTTTTTTCAGCTGCTATACTCTGTCTTTGTAGGTTTGTGTCATTTCTGATCTCCCTAAGGTTTATGGAGGTAGCAGATCTCTCCACTCTATATTCATGTACATCTACTTGAACGTCAAGTTTCCTTGGTCAGCTTTCCTTGTCTGTAATGACAATGTTTTCATTCTCTGCCATGCTATATGCGTGGTAAGAACTAAATCAATAAATAACATAAAACATAATCAAATAATTTACTTAAATATTCTACAATTTCAAATAAAGTTGTTTACCTAGTCTTGAATATCAGGCATTTATTTATTAAAATAACACAAATTAATATCCATTTCTTTATAATGTATGGAATTCATTTTTCAATGTGAAATAGTCTTGCATAATTATATCCTTAGGCCTACAAATAAAATTAGAAATAAAAATAAGTCGCAAATTTATTTCTTCTATTTTAATCAGACACAGGTTAATGTATTCATTAAGTCTTACGTTGAATTTAATATGATTAAAGAGAAAATTGAAGAAAATGAGAAAAACTAAGGGTTCACAACATGTTTTTTTTTAAATATTATTTTGTTCACTTTGCCAAAACAAATTTGGGTTAAAACCCAAGTCAATGCTCTCATGCCCTTTTGTAAAGCTTTAATCATCGTCAGATTTTCTCCTTTAATATTTCATTTGATTGTGTTTCATGTTAGTCTTATTTATTGATTTAATTCTTATAAACGACTGATCTGCAAGACTATGTAAAAACTAGTTATAGTTAATTTTCAATCTGTTTCAATTTTTATTATTTCAATTTAAACGACTTGAATTTCTATTCCTTAAATTATATTATAAATGACTGGTGTGGAAGACTAGTTAACACACTCTCTTGCGACAATGAAATCAACAGATTTTTTCTTTCAGATAATGTACAATTTGTGAGACATAATGGTGAATGGAGTAAAAATTAGTTTGGCATGGATTAACTTGAGCATTTAATTAAGCAAACAGTGTTTTTCCTTATGATGCCTTTGAAACTGTTATTTGATTCCTCTTTTTTGTTAAAACAACTCTACCACCTCCGTATATAATGCTTTTAGGAAAACAAGGAAATGTAGTCCTCGGCACAAGAACAGTCCATTGGCAAATCTTATAAACAATAATAGCATGTGTAGTGATAGCTACATGTAGTTTAACAGAGTCTGCAAATACAGACTAGCATGTATAACTAAATATAGAATGACCTGCAACCCATGACTCATGCCAGGTCATGTTATGAAACAATGAGTACTTGTATGAGATGACTACAAAGATGTCTGACTGACATAGAGCCTTAATAAAGATATACAACTTATTAGTTAAATCAAAGCTCTCCAACTGGTCTTTTATAAGAACATAATATGGTGTCAGAACTTAGCAGCCAGTGTTTGTGCTGAGCAACCCAGCCTACAGTATATATATGGAGGAATCATTGGAATCAGGCCAGTTCAATCCAATTCTTTGTGATGTGAGAGATGATGAGAGGGCTTAGAGTCTAAGTGTATGTCCAGTGAATGTAGTTATGTCCATAATAGTTATAGCACTGTCGTTGTACGGATTGGAGTGCATAGTTCTGTGCCAGGCCAGTTCCAGTATAACGGGCAGTAAGTATATATGGGACATGAACATACAGAATAACTCAGTGAAAGTTAATAGTTGAGAGTTAAAGTAATTGTTGCGAAGATATAAAAAAAAAGCTTATTGTTATGCTGTTCATGTGAGTGACTACACTAGGCTAAGAAACAAAAAGAAACAAATGGCAAATCTCAGTCAACCTCCTCCACTCGACTTAAAGGGAAATATTTCCGAGAACTGGAGAAGATTTACACAGAAATTCACTCTATACAATGTTGCCTCAGGAATGTCTGAAAAAGATGAAAAGTCAAACATCAATGCTTCTACACGTGATTGGCGATGCTGCCTTGGAATTGTATAATACGTTTGTATTTGCTGAGGGTGAGAGCATGAAGCTTGAGAAAGTGTTGAACAAATATGAGGAATATTGCATGCCGAAACGTAATCTAACGTATGAGAGACATAGATTTTTCACAAGATCTCAGTTAGTGCATGAGAGTGTTGATCAGTACGCAACAGAATTGCGGAGTCGTGCTCAGTCGTGTGAGTTTTCCATGTTGAAAGAGAGTCTTATCCAGGACAGAATTATCTGTGGTATTTTAGACGATGGTCTAAGAGAACGTTTGTTGAGGCAAGATGATCTTACATTGGTTAAAACGATGCAAGTATGTCGTGCGGCTGAACAAACTCGAACGCAGGCACAAGCGTTGAGTTCCGCAGGGGAAAACGCCTCAATTCCGGTAGATTCTTTCAGCAAGACTAAGAAGAAATTTCCTGGTTCATGTAGGTAGCAGGTGCGGAAACCGACATAGCAAAGACAAATGTCCCGCACAAGGTCAAACATGCAAGAAGTGCAGTAAGCAAAATCATTTTGCTAAATGTTGTAAAACCCCAGTAGCCAAGGTCAATGAACTGCAGCACTTGGAGGTAGATTCAGAAGGTTTCATGATTTGCTCTGTTGAATCAAAAGAATCCAAGGATGAATGGATAGTTAATCTACTAGTCAATAACCAGCCGGTTGACTTCAAGGTTGATACTGGTGCTCAGGCGAATCTTCTTCCTGAGACAGTATTTCACAACTTGAAACCAAAACCAAAGCTACAAAAAGCCAAAGTGATGTTGACAGGTTATTATGAGACAGATATCCCGGTCAAAGGTTGTTGTTGTGTACAAGTTGAGTACAAAGGGATCAAACGCAATGTGCCGTGTCTAGTCATTCCTGGAAATCGTCAGCCTTTGTTAGGATTACGGACAAGTGAAGACTTGTATCTGGTGAAACGGGTGTATCATGTTGAGAAACAAACTGAACACGTAACGGGTAAAAGTGTAGTTCAAGACTATCAAGATGTGTTTGTAGGTCTAGGTTGTCTTCCTGGTACACCACATCACATTGAGAGAGGACGCACATCCTGTTCAGCATGCATGTCGCAAAGTTCCATTTCCACTTCAAGATAAACTCAAAGACGAGTTAGATAAGATGGAACGAATGGACGTAATCACACGAGTTGATGAGCCAACTGATTGGGTTTCTTCTCTCGTGGTGGTGATGAAAAAGAACGATCAGCTCAGGGTCTGTCTAGATCCAAGAGACCTGAACCGAGCAATCAAAAGAGAACACTATCAATTGCCATCAAGAGCTGAAATAACTGCACATTTTGCAGGAGCCAAATACTTCAGGAAGTTAGATGCATCTAGTGGTTTTTGGCAGATCCAACTAGATGACGAAAGCTCCAAGCTTTGTACGTTTATCATGCCATAGGGAAGGTACAAGTTCTTGAGACTACCTTTTGGCATTTGTAGTGCTCCGGAAGTCTATCACAAGATAGTGCACCAACTGTTTGCACACATTCCGGGAGTTAACACAATGATGAATGATGTGATTGTATGGGGAACTATACCCAACAGGAGCATGATGACAGGTTGAGAGAGGTTCTCAGCATTGTGAGAAAAATGAATCTCAAGTTGAACAAAGACAAATGCGAGTTCAATGTCAAGAAGCTCACATTCATTGGTGACTTGATCAGTGATCAAGGAGTTCAACCTGATCCAAAGAAAGTGTCTGCTATCTTGAACATTGAGAGACCGAAATGTCGGAAAGATGTCCAACGATTCTTGGGTATGATCAATTACCAAGGGAAGTTCATTCCAGATCTGTCGACCAAGTCAGCAGCGCTGAGACATCTACTAGACAAAAAGAATGTATGGACATGGGATCATGCACAAGAGGATGCATGGAATCAGCTGAAACAAGCTCTGATACAAGAGCCAGTCCTACATTTCTATGACTGCAAGAAACCAACCAAGCTGTCAGCAGACGCATCAAAGGATGGTATTGGTGCAGTGCTACTACAGCAATATGATCAAGATTGGGTTCCGATCGCATATGCATCTAGATCAATGACTGATGCAGAGACTATAGATATGCACAGATCGAGAAAGAATTGCTGGCAATCACATACGCATGTGAAAGATTCCATCAATACATCTATGGACAACAAGTAGAAGTGGATCGAGACTGATCACGAGCCACTTATTCCACTGTTTGTAAAGTCACTGGGTGACTGTCCCCTACGCATTCAAAGGTTACTCATCAGGGTACAGAGATATGATCTCAAGGTCTTGTACACGCCTGGAAAGTACATGTATACTGCTGATACATTTTCCAGAGCAGTAGATCCAAAGGCTGAGTTGAATGCTGAAACTGAGGAAGATATCAGAGTCTACGTAGATGCTATTGTCAAGAGCATGCCAGTTACATCGAACAAACGAAATCAGATTGTCGAAGAGACAAAGAAAGATGATCAACTGCAAGAGCTGCTAGGCATCATCAGAGATGGTTGGCCGGAAACGAAGCAGCAATGTCCAGTTCAAGTCAGGGAATACTGGAACATCAGGAGTGAACTCTCTGAAGCAGATGGCATCATCTTCAAAGGCAGCAAAATAGTGGTTCCCACTACTATGAGAAGGTTCATGCTAAACAAAATCCATGAAGGACACTTAGGCATCGAGAAGTGTAAGAAACGTGCTAGAGAAGTCATCTATTGGCCCAGAATCAACACAGACATCACTGAAATGGTCCAAAGTTGTACTTCATGCCTAATGTACAGACCAAAACAGCAAGCTGAAAGTCTACATCCTCATGACATTTGTTCACGCTGAACAATAGAGAGTACATGGTCATCGTCGACTACTATTCACAGTTCATTGAAGTATGTACTATGACTTCTACTAGTAGCAAGGCCGTGATCAACCACATGAAAGCAGTATTTGCTCGCCATGGAACGCCATGTGAACTGATGTCGGATAATGGTCCTCAATTTGCAAGCCAAGAGTTCCAGAGCTTTGCAAAAGAATGGGATTTTCACCATACTACATCGAGCCCATATTATCCGCAATCCAATGGCCTCGCAGAGAATGCTGTGAAGATTGTAAAAAAACTCATATTGAAGTCACAGCACAGTGGACAGGATATCCACAGAGCTCTACAAGTCTCTGGCAGAACTCCTCTACAATCATCGACTTCGATCGAATCTCCCCATGCTTGACAGTTTACTCGACAACCAACAGGTCAATACTCGATCAGTGAGGGGAAGAAAGGAGGATCATAAGGTGAAGCAAAAAGAGCGATTCGACAAACATGCTCGAGACTTGTCAAAGCTAAAGCCTGGAGATCATGTCATACTCGTGGTATTGTCAGGTCTGTCCAGGATCGAAACAGATCATACCAGATCGAGACAAAAACAGGAGAGATACGTCGCAGGAACAGACGTCACCTCAGGCCAGTCCCACGTCAACAACAAGCCGAGTCTATTCCACTACCAACACATGATGACTTTGAGCTAGATGACACTGCAGAAGCTACAGAGCAACCAGCATCTGAAGAAAGCTCAACTACGTCATCAACCAGAACCAGAAGCGGACGAGTTATTAAACCGCCAGATCGCTTGAACTTGTAAATAAATGAAAGCGAACTACAAAGAAAGACTTTCGCGTTTTGTAAATAGTTTATAGTTACAGAGTTCAACTTGGACTTTAAAACATAACTGCAGGATTGCATGAGCATGATATATATATTTGCATGTTATAGTTTAAAAATATAACCGGATTTAATTAGTCACTTTGATTACAAAAATCAACAGATATCACTCAACCTCAAAGGAGAATTCCAGTTTCGCGAATCGCAACCTTGAAAGATATGGACTGTCGCGTAATAAGTTATATATTTGAAAGCGACAGTACTCCAGCTTTAAGGGACAGAATAATGCCCTAGTACAGTCGAGACTCGAGAGTGTACAGATAGTCCACCCTGTCACTCTGTACAGTTTAAGAAGTTTTATATATGTATATGTAAACCTCTTTTAAAGCTTATCTGCCGTAGTTTACAGGAGGGATGACCGCTCTGCAAGGTCACTGGACATGTGGTTATCTCATCAACTCAGCTCTCAGTTAACATAAGAAAAAGAGGATCATGGGGGACCAATGGTCACCGATTAGGCATTGTTTGTTATATAGAGGGCGCAAGTAGCTACCAGTAGTGCAGTGGGCCTTTAAAGAAGGGAGGTGTAGTGATAGCTACATGTAGTTTAACAGAGTCCGCAAATACAGACTAGCATGTATAACTAAATATAGAATGACCTGCAACCCATGACTCATGCCAGGTCATGTTATGAAACAATGAGTACTTGTATGAGATGACTACAAAGATGTCTGACTGACATAGAGCCTCAATAAAGATATACAACTTATTAGTTCAATCAAAGCTCTCCAACTGGTCTTTTATAAGAACATAATAGCATGTCTATCAAAAACTTTTTTCACTTTACCGTGCTTTCTTTTTAGAGCACTGTCATTAAAGATAAAGACCAGTTATGGTCATGCAATTGCATTAATTGTGAAAGAAACGTTGTGGAATCGATCAGAAAAGGTTGATCATCTAGCATATAAGTATTGGTGTGCACTGCAAGGTTCTGGAATCATCAAAATGATAAGAAATTTGGCCCAGTCTTTGTAAAGTTACAAACACTGTACACAGAAAGATGTATATGGGACTATACGCACACGTGCGCGACACATGCGTTTATCTCTCACAAGCCAATATATAAACTATAATTTACCAAATATATCAATTAGTAGGCGGTTTCCCGGCAACATTTTTATCATCATGTATTAGTCAAAACATATTCTTTAACATGATTGGTAATAAGAGCTTCCATTTCATTTTTTGAAATTGGGGCGTTTCCAATACTGGTCTTTACCTTTAATAGAATTATAATACGGCTGGATAAGTAGTCCCGTTTGTCATCAGTTCACTGCTATTGCCTAAACGACGGATGTATTGTCCAAATTAAGCCAGCAAACGATCCTACAAATTTACTTTGAAATTGCCATTCTCTTTCATGATATATGCCGGAGAAGGTAGTGATGGCCCCATTCTTTACCCTTTTCCAAACTCTTTAGAAGTTTGGTCATTAATTGATCCCATATTTTTTATTCAGGTGTTGCTTGCGATGTTCCTGATGACGTTGTGTACACTGATTTACATAAAACAGTAAGAATCGGGGACAGCGTTGTCTTGAAATGTCAGTTTCGCGGGACACCATCAGCTGTCTACTGGAAGAAAGGAGATGACCCAATAAATGCTACAACCCTAGTCTCATGGATTACAGGAATAACAGGATCATGTGAAGATGAAAAGGTATGTCAGATCATGGAGATGAATGCAGAGTTCTCCTTAATCATCAAAGAAGTCAGCATTGCAGAACAAGGACGATATGTATGCAGGGTATTACACTACAAGTTGATACAGATACACAACTTTACAGACATCAGTGTTTTTTGTGAGTAATGGGTTAGACATGTTTTACTAGACTATAATTTTTGAAGTCAGAACAATATTTGTTAATCATTAGGCTTCATAAATGACCATAAGCAGATTCATTGGACCAAAATCAGCCGTCCCTTTCATTCAATCCTACGTGTATCCTTGTACAAGATCCTTTACGTATTTGCTAAACTCCCTCGAACGTTTATTCTAAGTTGTATAGCTCTTTGAAGCGCTGCCCTATTGGATATATTTCAATCCTTTCTAAGATCATTTAAAAACAGGGAAGAACAGAGAGAAAATAGGGATCCAGAAAGTGGCCTCCTTCTTCCCCCCCCCCCCCCCACACTCAGTGTTAGGGTACGCATATGCATGTTCCCAGCACCCCCCCCCCCCTTTCAGCATAAGTCTGGTGTGTAAAGTCAATGCGGGTAGACCTTTTTCTTTTGTTACGAGCCAGAGATTTGGGGACATGCATGCGGTCTTAGGGGGGGGGGGGGGGGGCGCTTCTTCCTATGTTATCAGATTTCTTGCATGCGAAGTTAGACAAATAACGTTAGATACTGCAAAAGATATTTCTTTAGGAAAATGCCTGTTTGTTGCTTGTTTGTAGTACCTCTTTCAAAGAAAGATATTCAATGAATGTCAAATCAACTCTCCAAGCGACACTGAAACTACTTGTACTATTTCAACGAACCATTCAGTGGAGATAAGCTGCTCAGCTTCAGGTTACTTTCCAGATATCGATCTTTACTTTCTACATGGACCCACACGTCTTCACACGAAAGACACGATTGAAGTTACGAATCTTGACGGGACGAAAAACAAAACCATATACGCCAACGCTACAGCCAGTGGAATCAGCTATGTTTGCTTCGCGTCTATTCCTGGATCGCAAGAGCAGAGAACAACAACTGTTTTAGTCAACCTACGTACAAGCTCTTCCCCCATGCCTACTGGATCCACAATTCCGATTGACAAGACAGATGGAAGTGTAGCTAAAGTTGGTAAGGACCTGTGTATAGTTCTTCTATTTCATTATTTAAACCATTTATAAACACAATCACAAAAAAAAATAGATAGATATTAGACGCTAAAAGAGATTTTCATTTCAAGATACGTGTTAAACTATGCTTCAACACTATTTATTAAAAATTGTGTACAACAATAAACAGGTTTTTCCCCATATCAGTTAGACTTTACAAATGTCCACGCGAGGAGAAAACGAGACGAGTACAACAAAAAGCTCCTGTCTATTTACAATATATCTTTCATTTATCTACAGCTGTACCAGTTATACTAGTCATCGTTGCTGTGATCTGTATTTCAATTGCCGTACTGTGGCGTCGAAGGAAACAACGGAGGGGTCAAGGTATATTTATATATTATATAACTCATACAGTAACAAAGTTGTGATTGGTCAAATGCTCGTCACGTGACAGCGATTGTGTTGATCGTAATTAGCATATTTTCACTCTCTGTCCTTTTTCGATGTTAATTTTACCAACCGGTCAAATTAGTATATTTGGGGGTACGTCATATCGTATCTAAGCACCGTCCCTTGGGCGCACTAACGTGTACGGATTGTTTGCGCTGTCTTAGCCACACGAATCTGACGCAGGAGGCTGGACGGCTCGAGAATCAAGGCATGAGATCGCAATTATCCTTGTTAATTGTCGAATTCTTTTTCACTGGCTGCCTGCCGTAGCAACAAACGGAATTGACAAAAGACTTAACGCCGTTTCGTTGACGATCAGACATAGACGAAAGACTTCATGCATGGCTGATTGTCAATGAAACAGAGTTTAAGTCTTTTGTCAATTCTGCTTGTTGCTACGGCATGCAGCCAGTGAAAACAAACTTTTTAAATCAAATTATGGAAATGCAAGCATCACTTTAAACAAACAGAACTTTGTTATTCCTTGCTCATTTTTCCTGATTGAGGTGTCATATGAAAGGGCAGAAACGGAATTTTATAGAAATGTGAATTTTTCTTCGAAATTCAGATACCGCCCGCCAAATGACTTTTTGGTTTCCTTCCTTCAAATTGCTTTCAATCACTCATGCTTGAGATATGAATCATATGAGTTGCATCAAATGAAACAAGAAGATCTAAGCTTTACAAATATGTGTCATTTATTAATTATAATTGTGATTAAGTTATGGTAAAACATCGATAATTCTCGGTTTCATTTTGTCTGGGTCGCACTGTATAACAAAGTGTTATGAGGGCTATGTAATATATCATGTATGGACTTGGAGGATGTATAATTTAACATTTCATGTCCAGACGAGAGTTATATTTTCTCTCGATCGTGATCATATTTTTCCCCAGGGCTGCATGCGCGCTTCATGAAAATATAAACCCTTTACGAAATCCTTTGGCGGTCCAAAAATGGTTATATTACACACCCTGTCAGTTAATATCTGTTTAATAGTTGTTTTCCCTGTGTGGCCTTGCTAAAAATGTAATGACGATGCATAATAACCAGTACATTACCTTATCAAATATATTTTCACTATTCTATAACTGTCATGCCATTGCACTTGTAATAAATGTTAAATACATGTGCCTTCCTTCCTGTTGGTGAGAGGTTATCCCACTCTATAATCATATTAGGTAATTTTCGCAAACTCATTGGGGAATTAGAATCTGCGGTTCGTGTGCAAAAACGAGAAGTTACTATAGTAACAGTTGGATGACCGCTGAGGCCCTAAAATCTAGAACGGGTTTTGGCCAAATCTATGGTCGTTCTCATTGACAACCCAAGTGAATCAGCAGCCAATCAGAGAGCTCGTATAGCTGGCCCGGGGACTTTATTCTTCTGATAAAAGTGTATAGATGCAGACGCGATCGACATCAAACCAGAGACTAGAAAATGAATTTCAACGCGAATGGCTCTTCGGTGAGTTTCTTTTATCGATTATTGTTTCTTAACTATACTATGGATATAACATGAATTGTTTTAAAATTGGACGATGAATTGTTGAAAGATGATAAAAGCCGTTTTGTGGCTTGTTCGAGACAAGTTGTGCTACTGAGTAGTACACTAGTCGTGCGGTACTGTATTGCATGCGCAGGGCCAGCATTGCATTGCATTGCAATGTTGTTGTGTAGATCTATTGCCAGTTTATCGTCTCTGACTCAGACTCTGTCTGAGTTCTTGGTTCTTGGTTGGTTGGTCCTCCAAAATACTCGTCTGAGTTTTAACTGGAGGTGCGGGTAAGGTGTTTTAATTTGTAGATGGGGGGGGGGACGATAGGGCAATTTTGAATTTGACAGGGTCAGTGTGAGTGATCGAGTGTTCACCTACTTCTAGGGCCTAGACTCTATAGACTATAGACCTACAGAGTACAGTAGACTACTAGTACTTGATGGCTAATAGCCTACTAGATCTAGGCTAGTAGTAGACCTCTAGTAGTACTAGTAGACCTAGACTAGTAGTAGACTCTAGTCTAGATCTATAGATAGACTATAGATCTAGGCTATAGCCTCTGATCGTGCAAAATGGTGATTTAGTTTTAGTTTATAGGGGCCTAGACTCTAGACCTACTCTCCTTGAAATTGTGTCCTGAATTAAACATCCCTGAAAATGTATTGTTTGCAAGTGTTTTCCAGGCTAGCCTAGATCTAGGTCTAGGGTTTGTTTGGTTTTACCCTCACATTCACAACACAATAACTCAACTCGGAGTCAGAGTCAGACAGCTCACTCTCTCTCTCTCTCTCTCTCTCTCACTCAATCTCACTCTCATTCTTGAAAGGAATCTAACTACTAATTAGTAGAGCAGGGGTACCACAAACTTCACCCCTGCTCCTGTACCAGACTGATTTCCTTAGTCTACTGTAATTAAATAAAATGTAAGAAAAAACACACACACACACACAATTATGTCTGCAGCATCTCAAAATTATCTTCTTATGCCCCACCAGTGCATTCAAACTTATGACGTTAAACTAATTGTGGAAATTTTAATGTCAGAATGTTACAAATTACTTTCTCATCTTTTTGTTACAGCAGGTTGGCGAGGTGGTGCCTATCGTGCCTGTGAAAGCAGCAAAGCCTTCGAAATCTGTGAATCGGTATGTTTTCCATTACGTGCATCATGTTAAATTATAGCTATAGATCCATAGGCCTACTAGAATTAAATATAATTTTAAATTCAATGATAATGATAATGTTCTTACATAGCACATGATACATAAGCATTTAAGCAGAAAAGGGGTTAGTCTATACAAAGAGAAACAAACATGCATGAATAGGTATGTGTTTGCGACTCAAAATCCTTTGTACAATCGTTTTCCACCTTTTTTGTCATAAAATTATAACGCCAAAAATATAATGCATTCATGATATGATTATGATGTTTTTCATTTTTACAATATAGATAGGTCTACACATGTATAGTACCATTTAACATGATTTCAGAATTCCATTTTATCTAAATCATTGTTTTATTTTTCATTTTTTGTACCGCAGAATGTCCTGGGACAACAACAGCATAAATATATTAATAGGGGAAGTGGTTCTGGCCAACCCCTTCCAGTACAAATACAGAACTGGAGATTGAGCCAGAGCATGGCAACAGGTGGCGGAAGGCATGCAGAGGAAGGGGTTGAAGGTGGACTCCTGAGCAGTGAGAGACCGAATCCACATCCTTAAAGATTAAGTGAAGGCAAAGAACTATTTGGAGAAGGCTGCAAGTGGCATCGTAGTAGAGGAGACAAGGAGGAGAAAGCTATCAGAGAGGCGATAGAGCGGATGCTACAGAAAGAGGAGGACATTGAGTTGGCACCAAAGGAGAGAGGAGATGAGCAAACGAAGAAGGCGGAAGGTGAATAGCTGAGAAAGAGGGCCTGCGAAACATTAGGAGAAACGAGGAAGAGGTATTTTTCAGAAGATTTTTCAAATTTAACATATTCTACGTGTACTCCCTAACACCCCCTCTGCTCCCCTCTCAACACACATAAAACCTACACCATTACATTACAAACTAACAGTTATAACTCAACATGGTCGAAAGGAAAACAAAATTACAAATGACTAAGTAAAAATTCCATTATCGTTTTTAAAAAGCCGTTAAAAATCAAGAGGGCACTCTCTATAAACACTTGTGCATATATTGTGGATGTGATGTTTTGTAGAAATAGTGATAAGAAAAAGAGATTTACAACAATTATTTAGAAACTGGCTGGTTCAAAATTATTAACTAATTGTGGGGCCCCACAATAAAGCTTATTGTCATTAAAATTGTATGCTCTTTCGAATTTGACACTCAGTTTTTTATTATCTGACAAAAAAACTATTTTGTGTAGCGCCCTCTATACCAAACTCAACTATCCCTTTAACCCTTTGACTACTGAATTATCTTATTCCCATTGGCTTAACACAGGGACCACCATGTTCCAGGAAGCAATGGATTAATATATTTTTAGTATTATGTAAACCAACATTCAGTTAGTGTTCTTCATGTACAACATGTAGATTGACTTTAAAAACTCCTTTTTCTTTTATGTTTTATATTTCATGTGAGATACCAAGGTGAATGCAGTACCCGCACCACATCATGCAGGCTCTTGAATATCTTACACAGTTTAAAATTGACACTCCCCTTTTCTCTTATTTTTAATATACATGTAGCATTTTAGACACCAAGGCGAATGCGGCACCAGAGGAACAGGAGAGACAGCGAGCTGAAGAGATGGAGAGTAGACGAGAGGAAGAAGAGAGACCGGGAGCTGAAGAAGCAATCCGAGAGCGTCGCTTTGAGCTTATGCAACATCAGATGCTGCATCAACAGCAACAAGCCCTCCAGCAACAACAACAACAACAGCAACATAATCAACAAATGCAATCAATGATGATAGCTCTCATTAAATCTTTAGAAAAGAAGTAAAGAACAATATCTTATTTTCCTCATTCATTTCAACTGAAATATGTTATTCAAGATATTTAAAATGTATTCAGTTTCCAACAAAACATTACAAATCAATTATAAGCATTTAAAACAAATTTAAGAAATACATGTTGGAAACAGAGGGGTTCACTAAAAAGCAATGCTTGTACAAGTGTGAACACCTTAAATGAAACTTAGGAATAATGAGTTTGAGTGACCAACAGTGAACATTTTACTTTGTCATAATTTATTACAAATCTGTCTTTTCAGATATATAGTTCTATTTTTACGGCTGCAGGACTTGTTAACAATAACATTCTTGTTAAAATATTGACTTTGGCAGTTTTGCTAAGTCTGTGTGTATTAAGTTATATGGTCTTCCTAAGAGTTACCCATCTGCCATTATGATATGTACATGTATATGCCAAAGATACATTGTGTTAACTTGTATATATATGCAATTCAACAGCATCTTGCCTTTTTTTTATGTGTGTGACTTCCTTTTTGCTCCTTAGTTTCATTTGTATGTAGTTGGTGCTATCACATTCTTTCTATGTACCATTACCATTGCCAATGTTATATTCCTTTCATTCAACTGCAAATCTGGATACCATAATATATGAAATCAAGATATTTCACCTTGGTCTTTAGTAGGTGACTTTGACCGTGTTTACTTGTGTTGTGCATATGTTATGTTTTCACAATGCCAGCTTGTGTTAATTTTATGAAGGTGTTGAGGCAAGTATGTCGTTGAACTTGATACGTTTACGTGTTCAGCCTTCAGAGTAACTTGTTAACATAGTTTTGTTTAAGTAGCTACGCGAAGAAAATCTCATTTTTGAAATTATGCATCACTAGAGAGCTAGCGGATTATATATATTTATTATACAAGTTAAGATCCAAGTAAACCAGCTATTACATAAATCATCTCAGGATCAATACTAAATAATATTTTTTGCGCAGGTACTTCAAATTCTTCAATAGATATTTGGTGTATTGTAAGTAAGTTTATGGTACATGTAAGTTGATACTTATAAGTGATTGAAAGTTCAGGTTTTTAGCTTATTTCATGTATCTAACTTTATGGTAATTTCATTGAAATGAAATAGGTGATAGAGGCTAGAGTGGAATCATGGATTGCACTGTACTGCAGTTTTAGTATTACTTCATATTTTCTATTCATTGATGTATTCAGTACCAACAGTAACACAGGTTTATACAGCTAATAGTGCGTATTTTGAAAACAAATCTTTTACACAAGTTCTATTGAAATAGGTGATACAGGGTGGAATAGATTGTAGAATAGATACTATTAATACAATTAGTATTTTGCGTCTACTCAGGGAGGTGTTTTGAATCCCTGGTCTACTCACTGTTGTTTACCCTTTATAATGTGACCTTTTTAATGCAGGGTTTGATTAGGCTAATAGTGGAAAGAAAGTGGCATTTTATGTAGTTGTGGTATTTTATTTATTATGTATATATACTTAAATATATTTATATATATATGTGTGTTTGTTAATTTTATTGAGAAAAAAAATTAAAAAGTACTTGATTTTAATATTTTTTCTTATCACAGGTGTTTCTATGTTTTCAAAAAATCTTAACTAGTTTGAATGCAGGTTGTAGATAAAGAAATGATCTAAATACAATGTTAGTTCCAGTAGTCCAAGCTAATGAAGCTGGAAAATCTTGAAGGCGAGGAGGGGGTGGGGTCATACCACCAAAGGGGGCTTATTTTCTTTCAAAATTGTTCACGTTTGTACCTTGATCGTGGCATTTATGCTCAATAATTTCAAGAGTATGAGTAATGTGGTACAGTGTGTGTGTATACTTATGTGTATGTGTTGGGGGAGTGAGCAGGGATAACTAGTCTCTGCTCAACCCTTTGGATTTGCAAATGATATGTGCAAACAATATGAATTTTCAAATTCAAGTACCGAATCGTGCAGGAGCATTCACACAAAACTACCCAAATGGCCAGCACATTATATCCATACTGGAACTGGATACCAAAAACACACTTACAGAACTGTACATGAATACAGTTACACACTCCACAACACACCACATTCTTTCATCATCCAGTACTGTTTTTCTTTTTTGTCCCTTTTTTTTTTTGGGGGGGGGGGTAAAAGAAAATGTGTTTTTGTAGCCATTAATTTCAGTTTAAATAAATTTATTTTACAATATCAACACTAGTTCAAGTTCAAGTTCAGTTTATTTCACATCCAATAAAAAAAACTTACAGCATTATAACATTCAAATACAATTACATCATCTATAATGTCGAAAGCATAGGCTGCCATAACTGCATCTTGCACTCGATGTCAATTCGCCATGTTTGAGGGAGAGGGATATTCCCAAGCGATGATGACGTCAGCTACTCTGTAATTATACGTCCGCATTCACCGAAGAGCGAAACCGCTTATTGTAACCAGAGCGGTCTGTGTGCGCGGCCGTAAACCTGAGTGCTCTGATTCCGCGAAGGTTCCTTATGTTGGTGAGCGAAAACTCGCTATTGTCATCCTTAACAGTATATTAATTTAAAAAAATCAAAGATGTTACGTTCAAAATGACAAAAGGCAGAGTCACAGATTTTGATTAAAAATATAATTACGAATACAATAAAATAAAAAAAATCAGTAAAACAAAAGTGATACCAAGATCAATTAAGTAACAATAAATTAATAAATTAACATAATAATCATAATAAAAATGTATTTAACGTTAACAAGAAGATAGGGATTATAACAAGTTTGACTAGTAATACAGAAAATTGTGGGTTTCAAATTACATTAATTACCTGTTTATTTTTCAATGAAAGTGATTTGATTAATATTATAAAGGAAAACGGTAATTCATATTATTGTGATTGAGCTTCTTATCTTTAATGCTAATGATGATTCCATTAAAAAAAACAGTATAATTTCTCATAGTAAATTGAAATGTCAAGTAATAATGAGTAATTAATCAATTTTTAAGATACATATAGTACAGGAAAGAAAAATCAACAAATTGAAAATTTCACCTGAACAATATTATTGAGAGTACCTTCAAACAAACTTAATGGATTATGTAAATATGTACTATTTTACATTCACTAAATTTCCACTCGGTCATAATTTGCAATGGCATATTAGGCGAAAGAAATTGGGCCATACTATCATTAACACAGGCAAATATCAATTTTTGTTTTCATGTGGTGATATACAGTGTAAATGTATGTATTTTCCAATATCACTTTTCCATACAGATAAATACGACTTGGTGCACTCTCTGTCGCCTTATGTGGGAAAGATAGAAGGTTAGTTTTCATTTCTATCGTGAAAAGTTTAAAGGAAGTAAAAATAGTTTTCAAATTTGCATTAATTTTTTGTTTTAGAGAATAGGTTTTACACTTTAAACCTCTTTCTAAAGAATATGTACCATACATTGCAAAGCTCATCAAATGCAGATACTGCGCATCGCGCATAATTATAGAGTTGTGAAGACGTTTTTATACCAATTCCTTTGTATCAATGGCTTACGTAGAGTTCATGTTCTTATAATAAGCTGGTTGTATTTAATAGCATCGACAGAATAAGTTTCGCGCTTCCATAAAAGTTATTATGACGGTGCTTTTAAACATTTAATGCATAGCAAGCATAAGAAGTAACGTGGTCAGACTTTTATGTCAGCCTTGTTCATTAGTGCCACGTCCGGCCAAATCAAAATACAAATATATGGCACCCCAAACACCACCTAAGAACCATGTAGCTATCGTAGAGCCACAGAATATCCCTCCACATTTCAGACCCTTGTAAAAACAACTGGCAGTATCTGCACGTATATATCCAGCTAGAACCTCTTTAAATTTGCATTTAGAAAATCTAAGAATAGCTCTCGCCCACCTTTTCATACGTTATAGTGACCTCAACATTTGGAATACTCTTTACCGTAATATTTGAATGTGCCAACCAAAACATGCTTTTATGACACATGTAAAATACGCCTCTGTATTATGGAGCGCATAAGGGTGAACATTGTCAATTGCATTTTTTTAATTTTTTTTTTTTTTTTTTGGGGGGGGGGGCCTTACTTCCCCCTTTCATGTACATTGTTATTTGTTATGCATACCGACAAAACACGTGGACATAGTAAACGAGTCACTGTCAGGATGGTTGAATTTGCATAACATTCAGGATGTAGATTACCTCTGTCTTCAGTCATTGCTTCTCTTTACCCTTCAGCTCCCCCTCTTTTTCTCTCCGTCCCAGCTTCTATATAATATGTGTATGTGAATCCACCGTGTTAGGAGCAGTAGGTAATGTAAATAGAATACTGAGTACGTACGGTATACTTATGAAGGGGAGAGGAAAGTATCTATTGCAAATAAGAGCAGAAGTCATCTTTTATTATCGTTTTGAAACGGACTGCCTTGAAAGAACGTACGTGGTATGTGACTATACTGCAGCTGGATTATAAACTGGTAAATGGATTAGTCCATGGTGTGATGGAATACGGACTCAAAGGATTTATGTGACTTCTAGTTTAAACACGTTGTTGCAATTCAATGATGAAACAAAGGAGACATCCGTTTAACTCATGTTGGTTCCTTTATTGTGACACTGTCGTAGACCATCATTGGAAATTAAGTGAAGAGAAAAAAATTCAACAACTGTGTGGGATAATTCCTTAAGGATTATCTAAAGAGTTCCCATCTCAACATAGAAATGCTGGAACTGCAAGCAAACTGCTAAACTGTTAGCGACTGTTGTGGCGAACTGCCATTACGTAGATAACAACTCTCGTCTTCCCCTTCTTCTCCGAACTATTTCTTCTAGTCTCGTCACAAGTCTTAAACATAACTTTCAGAACAAGAAAAGAGTCATTCCATGACACATGGGATCACTGCAATATACTTTCTTTTCATGGTCCACGATTAATTAGGCCCCACCCAATAATAGCCTTGTAAGTGTATACAAAAGTATTATAGCTTATGGGAATCCTTTGATAAGAAAATGGGGAATTTAAAGACTGCAGGATATAGGTTTAGTCTAGCCTACATTATAATGCTCACGCAATTAAGAGCCAATTAAGTCACAAACACATACAAATTACAGTCTCTGCATGAGACTCTTTTCAAAGGAGTTATGTTTAACTTGCCCTTTGGCTTTGGAATTGGAAGCTCCCGAGCTACATCTTCCTAGCTCCTTCTAACTAAGTTCTAAAACAGGTCTGACAAAAAACTACCTCAGCTCCAAACTTTCTACACAATCAAAAACCTCTGCCAAAAATTGAGGCTAGTCTCCCAATTCAGACCTCCCTTTTAAATTTGGGACCATCCAATTTATGTAACGTTATGAAAACATTTATGATATATGTTGCCATTTGCAAAGGGTGCACCTTGCCTCTAAAGTGATTATTTTACACAAATCTTACCTCCCAAAAATCCAATTCAGCACAGCATGCTCAAAGTACATGTGCTTTATACATGAGCTGTGTGTGTGTCTATGAGATTCTGCTGTTCTAACCTTGTTCACGGTATATATTTGCAAAGCACGTACAGGTGGCATGATAACAACTGAGATTCTTCATCATTATACAGACTTGGAGGTTTTCATTAATTTTTGAAACAAAAAGAGGGAGGAGCCGATAAGGATGAATGGCTTAAAGCTTTTTGTGAGGTAAACTGAAAAATTGTTTCTATAGCTACCGGTATTCGGGCGGTAACATATAATAGAGACTCTGTAGATAATGCAGTCTGCTACAGATGGTGTAGTCTGCTACCCCATTGTTAATACGTAAATGCCATTTGAAGTAGTTTGCAATGTATCTTGTCTTATATCTATGGGTCAAATTTTCAGAAAAGAACTCTTCCGCCTTACTACTAACGGGCTACATTACAAAGATATAAAGACATGTGGTATCTTGTCCATAAAATAACAAAAGTGCATCTGTCAATAACAAAAAAGTATATAAAACATTTGTTGTCACAGTGTGGCTATTCTAAATGGGAAAAGCTAAAGAAGTTGAAAGATTATTTTTTTTTTAAAAACATGTAATTCCAAATTTTGAAAATAGAAGTTTCAGATAGTTAGCCATTATAAAGAACCAGGCTCATGAAGAAAAAGAACATTTAAAAAAAAAAAAAATCTCTGGTTATCTGTTATGATGCATGTACCTCAGGTACATGACACAGGAAATCTGAGTAGATTACAATTGTATCTATGGTGTTAAATTTTAATGTTTTCGCTCTTTAAAAAAAATGAGGATATTTTTAGTTGAAAGGGAAGTTTATGTGAGAGTTAAAATTAGACTCATTCCCTACCTTTATTTGTCACAATTACTATTTGTTTCTCTAGTCTCTTCTACCCCATACATATTCATTTCATCCATTCATCTCCACCATTCATCTCCCACCACATACCAACTCTTCAAGCTAGAACAGGTGGTATGTTCTCTTCTCATTTGCATATTTCCATTTCTTACTTATCAATGGTTTTCTTCTCCTTTTTCTTATGAATATTCTTAAATCCTATTGTGCTATATTTGAATATAATTTGCATGAAGCACATGTACAGCCTGAGATAAGAAAACTAAAGCAGAGCTGGACTGGACTTACACTGTGTCAGAGGTGTTATTTTAGAGCTCTGTGGGCATGAGGTAGGAAAGACTTTGGAGAAAGGACTTGTGAGTTTGGCAGAGATTTGTAAGGTGTTAATTCAGTGATTGATTGGCACGAGGTTCAACACAATAAACAAGGATATCCCACAACTCATTACTCAGGCCTTTTTAGAAGTAACACAGAATTATGCAGGCCCAACCAAACTTTGAAACATGGTGAAAAAGATATAGTATACCGGTACAGTGAAACTCTATAAAAGTTGCTTACCTAAGATGTATATCAATATAAATAATGATATCAATGGGTTAATGTGACAGATAGTCCACTGGCTTGAACACATGAGAAACGTCAGAGAAAAAGTTCATGACATTTTCTTGTTATCCTTTAAAAAAAAAGTTATAAGCAGCATTTCATCATTAACCGAGGGCCTAAATTTTACAAAGTGCAAAAAGTAAAGGCATGACCGGCAACTCCTAGAATTTAAGATTTCAAGATCACTATAGATATTTGAGAAAATAAATTATGTAAGGATGATCAATAATGATAATGTAAAATATGTATGCACAGTGAGAATGAGAACAGGCACTTACATGGCTTGTAGTGCACAATTGGATTCAGCACTCTGCATAATACAGCATCGATCACAATGTTTTAACAAAATATATACATGTACAGTTATTAGAGGGGACTGTCACTACTTTTTAGGTGGTCTGTCGTCTACGACAGATCACCTATTGTTTTCGTCAGAATTTTCTTTCTTCTTTATTTATTCATTTATTCTTTAATTTTATTTCTTCCCACTTTTTTGTTCCGAGGATAACTCAAGATCAGTTTAGTCAATTTTGTTCAATTTTGGCACAGTCATAGGTCATTGTCATGAAACGTGACAGTAACATTTTCAAGTTCATCAAGTCTTCATGACGTCATCCAGGCACCATTTTCAGGTGGGCTGTATCTAATACAGACCACCTTATATTTTTGTTAAAATTGCCTTTATTATTTATTTATTTATTTATTTATCAGGTGGGCTGTATAACGTACAGACCACCTTATAATTTCGTTAGAATTGCCTTTATTTATTTATTATTTATCAGGTGGGCTGTATCTAATACAGACCACCTTATATTTTTGTTAAAATCGTCTTTATTATTTATTTATCAGGTGGGCTGTATCTAATACAGACCACCTTATATTTTTGTTAAAATCGCCTTTATCAGGTGGGCTGTATCTAATACAGACCACCTTATATTTTTGTTAAAATCGCCTTTATTATTATTATTTATTTATTTATTTTTTTTATTTTGAACCACTTTTTTGTTAGCAAGATAACTTTGAAATGGTTCAATCAAATGCTTTGAAATTTGGCACACATATGTATAGGCATATGGACAAGACACGGTAAGGTTTTCAACCTTGACCTTGACTGATGACGTCATCTAGGCGCCATTTTGTGAAATTTTCTGAAAATCATATTATGATCATATCTTCATAACCAAAAGGTATTTCTCATTCATATTTATCATGATCAAGGTCAATTTCAGTCCGGTTAAATTCAGGTCAAAAAATGCGCGCGTGCGCGTACGTCCGCGCGTCAGTGCGCGCGCAAAAAATTTAAATGCTCAAAATCGTCTCAAATTTATTTTGCATACGTTTTAGGTCATTTTAAGCATTTTATAAAAAATCGCGCGTACGAGCATGCGCGCGCGTTTTCGCGCGTAACACCATTAAAAAACATAGAATCGCCATTTTTTTTTCTTTCATGATATTTCTCATATTTTTTCAAGGAATTTGATTCCATGTTTATCTCTTTATGACCATTATTAACAAGATGAACGTAAATTCAAGATAAATGTCAGTGCGCGCGAGGTCTTTTAATACATAGCATATATGGGCAAAAACATGCCTATACAAAATCCGTTATAGCTCTTTGGAATGCACCGGGATCCTCAATTTTTTTTCATATTAAGATAGAGTATGAGTCGGAAATATGATTCCATGTCTCATTTGGCCATTAAGTGTATCGTGACATCATCACAATGGCCTTGGAACTCAAAATACGAATTTGCATATTATGACGTCAGCATATTTGTGGAAAATTGATTGTATCTCTGTATATATTGATTGATTTTCTTCAAAATTTCAATATGTTGTAGCTAAGATAATTCTCTACAAGTTCAATAATAACCCTTTTTCATTTTGATGACGTCATCAGAGTGAAAATTTTGATTAAAGGCCTCATGTCAGAAATTTCATAATTTGCGTGTTATGACTATAGAAGGTGAATTTCGTTCACGTAATGAATCTACATGATAGTGTTTTTTAAGAATTTTCAAGCAGTATCTCGCTTAATTTTGCTCTATTTTGTTTTCAAATTTAAGTTGACCAGCCCACCTATACTTGTTCCAAACAAGTATTATGTCTAGTTATTTATCAGGTGGGCTGTATCTAATACAGACCACCTTATATTTTTGTTAAAATCGTCTTTATTTATTTATTATTTATTTATTTTTCTTAATTCTCGCCACTTTTTTGTTAGCAAGATAACTTGAAAATGGTTAAATGAAATACCTTGAAATTTGGCACACATATGTATAGGCATATGGAGAAAACACAGTAAGGTTTTCAACCTTGACCTTGACTGATGACGTCATCTAGGCGCCATTTTGTGAAATTTTCTGAAAATAAACTCATGATCATATCTTCCTAACCAAAAGGTATTTCTCATTCATATTTATTATGATCAAGGTCAATATCAGTCCAGTCAATTTCAGGTCAAAAAACGCGCGCGTGCGCGTACGTCCGCGCGTCAATGCGCGCGCAAAATTTTTAAATGCTCAAAATCGTCTCAAATTTATTTTGCATACGTTTCAGGTCATTTTAAGCATTTTATAAAAAATCGCGCGTACGAGCATGCGCGCGCGTTTTCGCGCGTAACACCATTAAAAACATAGAATCGCCATTTTTTTTTCTTTCATGATATTTCTCATATTTTTTCAAGGAATTTGATTCCATGTTTATCTCTTTATGACCATTATTAACAAGATGAGCGTAAATTCAAGATAAATGTCAGTGCGCGCGAGGTCTTTTAATACATAGCATATATGGGCAAAAACATGCCTATACAAAATCCGTTATAGCTCTTTGGAATGCACCGGGATCCTCAATTTTTTTTCATATTAAGATAGAGTATGAGTCGGAAATATGATTCCATGTCTCATTTGGCCATTAAGTGTATCGTGACATCATCACAATGGCCTTGGAACTCAAAATACGAATTTGCATATTATGACGTCAGCATATTTATGTAAAATTGATTGTATCTCTGTAAATATTGATCAATTTTCTTCAAAATGTCGATATGTTGTAGCTAAGACAATTCTCTACAAGCGCAGTAATAACTATTTTTAACTTTGATGACGTCATCATAGTAAAAATTTTGATTAAAGGCCTTATGTCAAAAACTTCATAATTTGCGTGTTATGCCTATAAAAGTTGAATTTAGTTCACGTTATGAATCTACATGATATTGTCTTTTAAGAATTTGTAAGCAGTATGTCGCTTATTTTTGCTCTATTTTGTCTCAAATTTTAGTTGACCAGCCCACCTATACTTGTTCCAAACAAGTATTATATGTCTAGTTTATTTTTCTTATTTCGACCCACTTTTTGTTAGCAAGATATCTTTGAAATTATTCAATCAAATGCTTTGAAATTTGGCACACATATGTATAGGCATATGGACAAAACACAGTAAGGTTTTCAACCTTGACCTTGACTGATGACGTCATCTAGGCGCCATTTTGTGAAATTTTCTGAAAATCAACTCGTGATCATATCTTCATAACCAAAGGTTATTTCTTATTCATATTTATCATGATCAAGGTCAATATCAGTCCGGTCAATTTCACGTCAAAAAACGTGCGCGTGCGCGTACGTCCGCGCGTCAATGCGCGCGCAAAATTTTTAAATGCTCAAAATCGTCTCAAATTTATTTTGCATACGTTTCAGGTCATTTTAAGCATTTTATAAAAAATCGCGCGTACGAGCATGCGCGCGCGTTTTCGCGCGTAACACCATTAAAAAACATAGAATCGCCATTTTTTTTTCTTTCATGATATTTCTCATATTTTTTCAAGGAATTTGATTCCATGTTTATCTCTTTATGACCATTATTAACAAGATGAGCGTAAATTCAAGATAAATGTTAGTGCGCTCAAGGTCTTTTAATACATAGCATATATGGGCAAAAACATGCCTATACAAAATCCGTTATAGCTCTTTGGAATGCACCGGGATCCTCAATTTTTTTTCATATTTAGATAGAGTATGAGTCGGAAATATGATTCCATGTCTCATTTGGCCATTAAGTGTATCGTGACATCATCACAATGGCCTTGGAACTCAAAATACGAATTTGCATATTATGACGTCAGCATATTTATGTAAAATTGATTGTATCTCTGTTAATATTGATCAATTTTCTTCAAAATTTCGATATGTTGTAGCTAAGACAATTCTCTACAAGCGCAGTAATAACCATTTTTCATTTTGATGACGTCATCATAGTGAAAATTTTGATTAAAGGCCTCATGTCAAAAACTTCATAATTTGCGTGTTATGCCTATAGAAGGTGAATTTAGTTCACGTTATGAATCTACATGATATTGTCTTTTAAGAATTTGTAAGCAGTATGTCGCTTATTTTTGCTCTATTTTGTCTCAAATGTTAGTTGACCAGCCCACCTATACTTGTTCCAAACAAGTATTATATGTCTAGTTTATTTTTCTTATTTCGACCCACTTTTTTGTTAGCATGATAACTTTGTAATGGTTCATTCAAATGCTTTTAAATTTAGCACACATATGTATAGGCATATGGACATAACACAGTAACGTTTTCAACCTTGACCTTGACTGATGACGTCATCTAGGCGCCATTTTGTGAAATTTTCTGAAAATAAACTCATGATCATATCTTCATAACCAAAAGGTATTTCTCATTCATATTTATCATGATCAAGGTCAATACCAGTCCGGTCAATTTCAGGTCAAAAAACGCGCGCGTGCGCGTACGTCCGCGCGTCAATGCGCGCGCAAAATTTTTAAATGCTCAAAATCGTCTCAAATTTATTTTGCATACGTTTCAGGTCATTTTAAGCATTTTATAAAAAATCGCGCGTACGAGCATGCGCGCGCGTTTTCGCGCGTAACACCATTAAAAAACATAGAATCGCCATTTTTTTTTCTTTCATGATATTTCTCATATTTTTTCAAGGAATTCGATTCCATGTTTATCTCTTTATGACCCCTATTAACAAGATGAGCGTAAATTCAAGATAAATGTCAGTGCGCGCGAGGTCTTTTAATACATAGCATATATGGGCAAAAACATGCCTATACAAAATCCGTTATAGCTCTTTGGAATGCACCGGGATCCTCAATTTTTTTTCATATTAAGATAGAGTATGAGTCGGAAATATGATTCCATGTCTCATTTGGCCATTAAGTGTATCGTGACATCATCACAATGGCCTTGGAACTCAAAATACGAATTTGCATATTATGACGTCAGCATATTTATGTAAAATTGATTTTATCTCTGTAAATATTGATCAATTTTCTTCAAAATGTCGATATGTTGTAGCTAAGACAATTCTCTACAAGCGCAGTAATAACCATTTTTCATTTTGATGACGTCATCATAGTGAAAATTTTGATTAAAGGCCTCATGTCAAAAACTTCATAATTTGCGTGTTATGCCTATAGAAGGTGAATTTAGTTCACGTTATGAATCTACATGATATTGTCTTTTAAGAATTTGTAAGCAGTATGTCGCTTATTTTTGCTCTATTTTGTCTCAAATGTTAGTTGACCAGCCCACCTATACTTGTTCCAAACAAGTATTATATGTCTAGTTTATTTTTCTTATTTCGACCCACTTTTTGTTAGCAAGATATCTTTGAAATTATTCAATCAAATGCTTTGAAATTTGGCACATATATGTATAGGCATATGGACAAAACACAGTAAGGTTTTCAACCTTGACCTTGACTGATGACGTCATCTAGGCGCCATTTTGTGAAATTTTCTGAAAATAAACTCTTGATCATATCTTCATAACCAAAAGTGATTTTTCAATCATATTTATCATGATTAAGGTCAATATCAGTCCGGTCAATTTCAGGTCAAAAAACGCGCACGTGCGCGTACGTCCGCGCGTCAATGCGCGCGCAAAATTTTCAAATGCTCAAAATCGTCTTAAATTTATTTTGCATACGTTTCAGGTCATTTTAAGCATTTTATAAAAAATCGCGCGTACGAGCATGCGCGTGCGTTTTCGCGCGTAACACCATTAAAAAACATAGAATCGCCATTTGTTTTTCTTTCATGATATTTCTCATATTTTTTCAAGGAATTTGATTCCATGTTTATCTCTTTATGACCATTATTAACAAGATGAGCGTAAATTCAAGATAAATGTCAGTGCGCGCAGGTCTTTTAATACATAGCATATATGGGCAAAAACATGCCTATACAAAATCTGTTATAGCTCTTTGGAATGCACCGGGATCCTCAATTTTTTTTCATATTTAGATAGAGTATGAGTCGGAAATATGATTCCATGTCTCATTTGGCCATTAAGTGTATCGTGACATCATCACAATGGCCTTGGAACTCAAAATACGAATTTGCATATTATGACGTCAGCATATTCATGTAAAATTGATTGTATCTCTGTAAATATTGATCAATTTTCTTCAAAATTTCGATATGTTGTAGCTAAGACAATTTTCTACAAGCGCAGTAATAACCATTTTTCATTTTGATGACGTCATCATAGTAAAATTTTTGATTAAAGGCCTCATGTCAAAAACTTCATAATTTGCGAGTGATGCCTATAGAAGGTGAACTTAGTTCACGTTATGAATCTACATGATATTGTTTTTTAAGAATTTGTAAGCAGTATGTCGCTTATTTTTGCTCTATTTTGTCTCAAATTTGAGTTGACCAGCCCACCTATACTTGTTCCAAACAAGTATTATATGTCTAGTTTATTTTTCTTATTTCGACCCACTTTTTGTTAGCAAGATATCTTTGAAATTATTCAATCAAATGCTTTGAAATTTGGCACACATATGTATAGGCATATGGACAAAACACAGTAAGGTTTTCAACCTTGATCTTGACTGATGACGTCATCTAGGCGCCAATTTGTGAAATTTTCTGAAAATAAACTCATGATCATATCTTCATAACCAAAAGGTATTTCTCATTCATATTTATTATGATCAAGGTCAATATCAATCCAGTCAATTTCAGGTCAAAAAACGCGCGCGTGCGCGTACGTCCGCGCGTCAGTGCGCGCGCAAATTTTTTAAATGCTCAAAATCGTCTCAAATTTGTTTTGCATACGTTTCAGGTCATTTTAAGCATTTTATAAAAAATCGCGCGTACGAGCATGCGCGCGCGTTTTCGCGCCTAACACCATTACAAAACATAGAATCGCCATTTTTTTTTCTTTCATGATATTTCTCATATTTTTTCAAGGAATTTGATACCATGTTTATCTCTTTATGACCATTATGAACAAGATGAGCGTAAATTCAAGATAAATGTCAGTGCGCGCGAGCTCTTTTAATACATAGCATATATTGTCAAAAACATGCCTATACAAAATCCGTTATAGCTCTTTGGAATGCACCGGGATCCTCAATTATTTTTCATATTTAGATAGAGTATGAGTCGGAAATATGATTTCATGTCTCATTTGGCCATTAAGTGTATCGTGACATCATCACAATGGCCTTGGAACTCAAAATACGAATTTGCATATTATGACGTCAGCATATTTATGTAAAATTGATTGTATCTCTGTAAACATTGATCAATTTTCTTCAAAATTTCGATATGTTGTAGCTAAGACAATTCTCTACAAGCGCAGTAATAACCATTTTTCATTTTGATGACGTCATCATAGTGAAAATTTTGATTAAAGGCCTCATGTCAAAAACTTCATAATTTGCGTGTTATGCCTATAGAAGGTGAATTTAGTTCACGTTATGAATCTACATGATATTGTTTTTTAAGAATTTGTAAGCAGTATGTCGCTTATTTTTGCTCTATTTTGTCTCAAGTTTTAGTTGACCAGCCCACCTATACTTGTTCCAAACAAGTATTATATGTCTAGTTATTAAATATTTTTCTTATTTCTAACCACTTTTTTGTTAGCAAGATAACTTGAAAATGGATCAATCAAATAACTTGAAATTTGGCACACATATGTATAGGCATATAGAGAAATCAAAATAACGTTTTCAACCTTGACCTTGACTGATGACGTCATCTAGGCGCCATTTTGTGAAATTTAACTCATGATCATATCTTCATAACGGAAAGTCATTTCTCATTCATATTTATTATGATTAAGGTCAATATCAGTCCGGTCAATTTCATGTCAAAAATCGCGCGCGTGCGCGTACGTGCGCGCGTTTATGCGCGCGCAAAATTTTTAAATGCTCAAAATCGTCTCAAATTTATTTTGCATACGTTTCAGGTCATTTTAAGCATTTTATAAAAAATCGCGCACACGCGCATGCGCGCGCGTTTTCGCGCGTAACACCGTTACAAAACATAGAATCGCCATTTTTTTCTTTCATGATATTTCTCATATTTTTTCGAACAATTTGATACCATGTTTATCTCTTTATGACCATTAATAACAAGATGAGCGTCCATTCAATATAAATGTTCGTGCGCGCGAGCTCTTTTAATACATAGCATATATGGGCAAAAACAGGCCTATACAAAATCCATTATAGCTATTTGGAATGCACCGGGACCCTCAATTTTTTCATATTTAGATAGAGTATGAGTCAGAGATATGATTTCATGTCTCAATTGGCAATTAAGTGTATCGTGACATCATCATAATGGCCTTGGAACTCAAAATACGAATTTGCATATTATGACGTCAGCATATTTATGTAAATTTGATTGTATCTCTGTAAATATTGATTGATTTTCTTATAAATTTCGATATGTTGTAGCTAAGACAATTTTCTACAAGCTGAGTATTCACTATTTTTCATTTTGATGACGTCATTATAGGGAAAATTACGATTAAAGGCACATATCAGAAATATCTTAAATTGCGTGTTATGCCTATGGAAGGTGAATTTCGTTCACATCATTAATCTACATGACATTGTTTTTTAGCAGTATCTCGCTTAATTTTGCTCTATTTTGTCTCAGATTTTAGTTGACCAGCCCACCTATACTTGTTCTAAACAAGTATTACATGTCTAGTTATTATATATTTTTCTTATTTCTAACCACTTTTTTGTTGGCAAGATAACTTGAAAATGGCTCAATCAAATGCCTTGAAATTTGGCACACATATGTATAGGCATATGTACAAAGCACAATAACGTTTTCAACATTGACCTTCACTGATGACGTCATCTAGGCGCCATTTTGTAAAATTTTACGAAAATCAACTCATGATCATATCATCATAACCAAAAGTTATTTCTCATTCATATTTATCACGATCAAGATCAATATCCGTCCGGTCAATTTCAGGTAAATAAACGCGCACGTCCGCGCGTCAGTGCGCGCGCAAAATTTTGAAATGCTCTAAATCGTCTCAAAATCATTTTGCATACGTTTTAGGCCATTCTAAGCATTTTATAAAAAATCGCGCACACGCGCATGCGTGCGAGTTTTCACGCGTAAAACTATTACACAACATAGAATCGCCATTTTTTTTCTTTCATAATATTCCACATATTTTTACAAACAAATTGATACCATGTTTGTCTCTTTATGACTATTAATAACGGAATGACCGACCGTTTAACATAAATTTCCGTGCACGCTAGCTCTTGTAATACATAGCATATATGGGCAAAAACATGCCTATACAAAATCCATTGTAGCTCTTCAGGATGCAAGGTGACCCCAATTTTTTGTTCATATTTTGATAGAGTATGAATCGGAGATATTGTTTCATGTCTTATTTGACCCTCAATTAACTCATGACGTCATCATAATGGCCTCCGAACTCAAAATTCCAATTTGCATATTATGACGTCAGCATATTTATGGAAAATTGATTGTATCTCTGTAAATATTGATCGATTTTCTTTCAGATTTTGATATGTTCTAGCTGAGACAATAAACTATTTACAAATGCAATTGGTATTATCCTCCATTTTGACAAAGGCATCATGTCGTAGTTTTGCGATTAAAGGAGGCATGTCAATTTTTACATTTTGCGAGTATTCTCTATGGGACATGACTTTTTCTCAAAACGTGATTCTACATTGCCGTCTTTCACGAGCAATATCTACGTCGTTTTAGCTTAGTTTACGCCGAACTTCGAGTATGTTGTAGCTGAGACAATAAGCTATCTCAAATGTGCCCTTTATTTTGTCTCAATTTTTTGTTAGATCAGCCTACCTATACTTTTTCCAAACAAGTATTACAAATCTAGTTTATTTTTCTTATTTCGACCCACTTTTTTGTTAGCAAGATAAGTTAAAAATGGCTCTATCAAATGATTTGATATTAGCACACATATGTATAACCATATGGACAAAACAAAGTAAGGTTTTCAACCTTGACCTTGACTGATGACGTCATCTAGGCGCCATTTTGTGAAATTTTCTGAAAATTTACTTATGATCATATTTTCATAACGGTAAGTCATTTCTCATTCATATTTTCCATGATCAAGGTCAATATCATTCCAGTCAATTTCATGTACTTCCGCGCGTCAATGCACACGCAAAATTTTTAAATGCTCAAAATCGTCTCAAATTTTGTTTGCATATGTTTTAGGTCATTTTAAGCATTTTATAAAAAATCGCAGACACGCGCATGCGCGCGCGTTTTCACGCGTAAAATCATTAAAAAACATAGAATCGCCATTTTTTTTTCTTTCATGATATTTCTCATATTTTTTCAAACAATTTGATACCATGTTTATCTCTTTATGACCATTAATAAAAAATGAGCGTCCAGTCAAGATAAATGTCCGTGCGCGCGAGCTCTTTTAATACATAGCATATATGGGCAAAAACATGCCTATACAAAATCCATTATAGCTCTTTAGAATGCACCGAGACCCTCAATTTTTGTCATATTTAGATAGAATATGAGTCGGAGATATGATATAATGTCTCATTTGGCTATTAAAAATATTTTGACATCATCATAATGGCCTTCGAACTAAAAATACGAATTTGCATATTATGACGTCAGCATATTTATGGAAAATTGATTGTATCTCTGTATATATTAATCAATTTTCTTCAAAATGTTGATATGTTGTAGCTAAGATAATTCTCTACAAGTACAATGATAACCATTTTTCATTTTGATGACGTCATTAGGGTGAAAATTTAGATTAAAGGCCTCATGTCAGAAATTTCACAATTTGCGTGTTATGACTATAGAAGGTGAATTTCGTTCACGTAATGAATCTACATGATATTGTTTATTAATAATTTTTAGGCAGTTTCTCGCTTATTTTTGCTCTATTTTGTTTTCAAATTTTAGTTGACCAGCCCACCTATACTTGTTCCAAACAAGTATAATATGTCTAGTTTTTTTTTGTACTTTCTACTCATGATCAAATCTTCATAACGGAAAGTCATGTTCATATTTATCATGATTAAGGTCAATATCCGTCCTGTCAATTTCAGGTCGAAAAACGCGCGCGCATACGTAATGTACGTTCGTGTGTCAGCGCGCGCGCAAAATTTCAAAATGCTCCAAATCGTCTCACATTCATTTTGCATACGTTCCAGGTAATCCCAGACAACTCGCCACAAAGACAACCCGCCCCAAGACAACCCGCTACAATACCCTGGACATCCCGCCACAATACCCTGGACAACCCGCCACAATACCCTGGACAACTCGCCACAGCCTTTTCGGACAACTCGCCACACTTTTTACCATCATGATTTCTAGATCTAAAATGAAATGAAATTGTCATTTTTCATGATTTTCGTGCTTTTATAAACACAGTCATTACAAAGAATAAAGAATAAAGTTGATTTCCCTAATTGTAACAATAATATATATTGAAATGAAATTGTCATTTTTCATGATTTTCGTGCTTTTATAAACACAGTCATTACAAAGAATAAAGAATAAAGTTGATTTCCCTAATTGTAACAATAATATATATTGAAATGAAATTGTCATTTTTCATGATTTTCGTGCTTTTATAAACACAGTCATTACAAAGAATAAAGTTGATTTCCCTTGTAACAATAATATATATTGTAATGAAATTGTCATTTTTCATGATTTTCGTGCTTTTATAAACACAGTCATTACAAAGAATAAAGTTGATTTCCCTTGTAACAATAATATACTTTTGATCTAGAGGTCTATAACAGCTGCATTTTTCTGTCCCAGAATTTTTTTAATGGTATAGGATACTGGAAGCACTGGCGTACTGATAGGGGGGGGGGGGGGGGTGGGCAGTTGACCCGCGAAATAAAATTGGAATGTGGTTTATTTCTAGATTTTCTGGGTTAGTTTCGTCAGAGGCGGCATTCTTGGTTGGGGGGGGGCACTGTGCCCCCACTTTTCCAGGTTCCCCTAAAGTGCCCCCTTATCCTTTGTACATGTCCTTTTCCCTTCTGATAATTTTTAATGGTAGGAATTCATGGAAGGATAGGCCTACTGGAAGCACTGGCGTACTGATGGGGGAGGGGGCAGTTGACCCGCGAAATAAAATTGAAATGTGGTTTATTTCTAGATTTTCTGGGTTAGTTTCGCACTTTTGCCCACAGTCAGAGGCGGCATTCTTGGTTGGGGGGGGGGCACTGTGTCTCCACTTTGTCAGGTTCCCCTAAAGTGCCTTCTTATCATTTTGTACATGTCCTTTTCCCTTCTGATAAGTGCCTACTTTTCTTTCTCAGATGTTTTAATTATAATGGTATGTATACTTACGGTCCGATGAGCATCCATGGGCTCACGTTAGGGCCCTTAGTGGGATCCAGAGGACGGAGCCCCTGTAAGCTCAGGGGATTTAGGCATTTAATTACGCCAAGATGAGCATATTTTGATACATCATTTGTGAAACTAGCAGGCCACTCGTTCTTTCTTCCTCTTTCTCTTTAACATACTTTTTCAAAAAGTGCAGGCCCTGACATAAAGGCTTCAAAATAAGCATATTTGTTGGTTGCCTGATTGTAATTTTTCCAACAAACGTATAAAAAGGTATAATTATTTTAAAAAATGAGAATAAATCCCTGAAAATCATGTCATTTCAGGAACAATTGTAAATCACTGGTATCGAATTAGAAATAAACCACTTTGTATTTTTATTTGGGGAGCAACTGCCCCCCCATCAGTGTTCAGGAGGGGCTCATGTCTTCTCACCCCTATAATAAAAAATACACACACGCTTTCCCATCCTCTCACAATAAATTTCCAGGATACATATGCGCGTATCGCTATTATAAAATCCTCCATTGATGAATATAGGGGCATGCGGAATGTTTAGAAAATTTTAATTCCAGTACACTTTCCTTTTCTTTGAATGGAATAATTCAATTTAGGTTTTATTATTTTTGTATGTTCTTTTTGGTTACTAAACAGTAATCAATTATACTGCTTTATTGCTGATTTTTTTTTTTTTTTTTTGGGGGGGGGGGGGGTGGAAATTCGTTTTGACCCCCACCCCCCCCCCCCCCCCCCCCACACACACACACTTTTTCGTTGGGAGGAGGGCGAGTCCCCTGCCCCCACTTCTGGCGCCTATGATCGCAAGAATGGCTGGATTTCTGAAAAAGGGGCACCTACAAAGGGACACATCAACAATAATAAAAACCATTTTTAGATATTTGTATAAAGGCCTACGCCTTCGTCAAGATTGTGAATACATTACCACGAATGACATCAATAATTGTTTATTTCTTTACGTGGAACAACATATTGTTTAAGCAACGTACTTCGCAATTTGGTGTGATAGACTGAATATCGATTTTCGAGCAAGCGAGCTAAAAGTATAAGGTCCCATTTGAAAAATTACATGATGAATATTAAAGACAATCTAATGAAGAAAGACTGAAAAGTTCTTTTTATGTAATTATGAGTAACATTATAATTAAAACATCTGAGAAAGAAAAGTAGGCACTTATCAGAAGGGAAAAGGACATGTACAAAATGATAAGGGGGCACTTTAGGGGAACCTGAAAAAGTGGAGGCACAGTGCCCCCCCCCCCCCCAACCAAGAATGCCGCCTCTGACTGTGGGCAAAAGTGTGAAACTAACCCAGAAAATCTAGAAATAAACCACATTTCAATTTTATTTCGCGGGTCAACTGCCCCCTCCCCCATCAGTACGCCAGTGCTTCCAGTAGGCCTATCCTTCCATGAATTCCTACCATTAAAAATTATCAGAAGGGAAAAGGACATGTACAAAGGATAAGGGGGCACTTTAGGGGAACCTGGAAAAGTGGGGGCACAGTGTCCCCCCCCCCCAACCAAGAATGCCGCCTCTGCCAACTAACCCAGAAAATCTAGAAATAAACCACATTCCAATTTTATTTCGCGGGTCAACTGCCCACCCCCCCCCCCCCCCTATCAGTACGCCAGTGCTTCCAGTATCCTACCATTAAAAAAATTCTGGGACAGAAAAATGCAGCTGTTATAGACCTCTAGATCAAAAGTATATTATTGTTACAAGGGAAATCAACTTTATTCTTTGTAATGACTGTGTTTATAAAAGCACGAAAATCATGAAAAATGACAATTTCATTACAATATATATTATTGTTACAAGGGAAATCAACTTTATTCTTTGTAATGACTGTGTTTATAAAAGCACGAAAATCATGAAAAATGACAATTTCATTTCAATATATATTATTGTTACAATTAGGGAAATCAACTTTATTCTTTATTCTTTGTAATGACTGTGTTTATAAAAGCACGAAAATCATGAAAAATGACAATTTCATTTCATTTTAGATCTAGAAATCATGATGGGAAAAAGTGTGGCGAGTTGTCCGAAAAGGTTGTGGCGAGTTGTCCAGGGTATTGTGGCGGGTTGTCCAGGGTATTGTGGCGGGATGTCCAGGGTATTGTGGCGGGTTGTCTTGGGGCGGGTTGTCTTTGTGGCGAGTTGTCTGGACCCCGTTCCAGGCCATTTTAAGCATTTCGCAAAAAAACGCGAAAACGCATCTTGCAACATAGAATCAGCAAATTTTTTCCATCATATTTGGCACATTTTTCCAAGCATTTTGATACCTTGTTCACCTTTTTCTTACCAGTAATAACGCAATGAGCGTCCGTTTAAGATACATGTCCATGCGTATGTAGTGACTATTTCTCAATTTATTTATGAAATCAGGTAATTACTGATGTATTAATTTTAATTTCATGTGTTACCGTATAAACTCAACTTTAACGCAATGTGGTATTTAAGACACGGTTAATTCTAAAGAAGTTACAGGTGTATTTCCAAGATACGGACGGTAATTTGAATAATGTTATTCTTGGTTACGGAAAATAACCAATTAGAACTCGTCCTTTTTGGGCGGTTCCGTCGGTTCCGTAGGTTAACTCCTATATGTTCGATAACGTTTAGCTCAGAGCAGAGCAGTATCCTGGGCGGGCCGCACAGAAACGTTGTTAACGCAAACAGCGCACTAACAGTACCGATAGCGCTGTTTTGGCCGCACAGAAGCGTAATGTTAGTCGAATTCACTAACAGCGCTGTTAGCCTAACAATTCAAGGCCGCACAGAAGCTAACAGTAGTGGTAATGTTTTAACAACTCACTAACAGTGCCAGGGGCACCAATAGTGACAATGTTAGTGAATAATTTCTTGCGTGCGCTATAACTTTCTCCCTTTCTTATCATTCTATCACTTTCTTTTTCTGTTTTTACTTTCTGATTTACGCTGCGATGTAGAAAGATGACGTCATTATGACGACGGATCACTATACGCACTAGTTTTCTGACGAACCCCAAATCATCGATGAACGGGTTCGCAAATTTGGCCTGACGACGCCAGACGACCCGAGGCATGCGCAAATCGCCGAAATGACGTCACATCTACGCATAAATCATAGATTTTACCTAACTCTATGGCTCGAATCCACTAACAGCGTGCGTGTCTAACAGCGCTCTAACAGCGCTTCCTGTACTGTGCGGTCATTTTACCCGTGTTGTTAGTGGCTGATATTTGTTAGTGACTAACAGCGTTTCTGTGTGGCCGCCACTGGTTGTTACTACATCACCAGCTACACTTAGTGTATTATTTGGTTACATCTTTCTCCACGGGGATTCAAACCAATTTCTCCCCGAGATCTTCGGCATAGCTCCCAACAGCTACGATAGTCACTAGTCTGTCTGAGCAGGTTTACTCCGTGTAGGAGAAATGGATGTTTTCGGATAGCTGCTTTGTAACTCATCTCTAAATTTTTTCCTGGTACTTATCGGGTTCAACTGGCCAACGAGATTCACATCATCGCCAAGTTCCTTTTTACCAGTTTCGAAAATTTCCACTTTACCAGTTTCGACAATATCCACCATGGGTCTTCACTCCTAGACTACATCATGTAGTTCGTCAAGTTTCAGGAGGTCGAACATTTCAGCTTATCTCACAGTCGTCAAAATCAACGTCGCCACGTGTCTTCCGTCAACAAGTCTCCGCAGCATGTTTTTGAAGTTTGATATATTTATATCTCATATATTCTCAATTCAAAAGTTCATTTTATTCTGTATTCAAACTGTATTCAAACAAAACCATGTGTGTTTGATTTACATCAATAAATCAACGTATCTACCTATTCTACTTTGCTATGTTGCACCTCAACATTGCATCACCGAAACTTAAAACACATCGCCAAATTGCTCATACCCCCCCCCCCGCCCAATAGCGCCCTCCGTGACCCTTGCGTCCGAGCGCTGCCAACGTAACCTCTTCCTCTTATCTCTTCGCATCCGAACGGATAAGTTACACTAAAAATCGCTCCCAAAAGTTGAAGAGTTTTTCCTCTTTAGTCGCTTTTTGGTTCGCATTTTCGCCTTTTATAATTATTCTCTACGATTTCCTTTTCGTTAGAGAGTAGTTTCACTCCGTGAATTTATTTATTTATCAGTATTCTAGAACGTTTTCTTACCGACAACTGTTCTTTTCCTCTTTCGCGTTTTCCCGTTCTCACTCCGAGGTCTCGGATGCGTGCGGGGGTAGTCGGTGGGGTGTTTCAGTCACTGGTAGTTTATTTAATTCTGTTTGATAATTGCTCGTACCCTTTGTTTAATCTTTCTTTCCCGCAGGTTTAATATGTCTCGCAGTTCTAATTTTCTCTTAGCAGGTTTCTCTAAGAAGAAATCGAATTCTGTCGCGAGAAAGAAGACGAAGGATTCTAGCAAGTCTTCGTTAGTTACGCCCCTCGGGAGCGGTGGTGACACCGCAAACCCCGGGGATGCAAATGTCAGCGGACATTTATGCGGGCAAGGCAAGCCCATGAGAATGGTGGAGGGGGCGATGTTATCTCCCCTCGGGACAATTCCCGGAAACCCAGAGGTATCAACTCTGGGTGGAACGGACCTTAGTTCTGCACCGCCATCAATTGTTCCGTCAGGTCTTTTGTTTGGTCGGTGCACAAATCCATCGACGGATATTTGGGTTGCTACCGTGAATCCGGACTTGAACCGGTCACCGACCGGTTCTTCTGTTCCTTTGTCTGCTTTGCCGGTTCCGGATTTTGGTCCGGATACCCGTGCAGCCGAGTCGGATCCTGGTGCTTCAACTAACCGCGCCTCTCCGTCGGTGCGTGTTCCGTTTTCCCGATTCGGTTTGCGTGGAGCTCCTACCGTCGGGCTTTTATCGGATACCCGTCCCGTTTCTTCATCGGCCGCTACTTCTCGTAAGAGGCGGGGTATCCGGGACGCTGTGACCGGTTCTTCCTCGGATTTTGTTTATCCGTCGAAGAAACCGCGCTCTGATGTTACGGAACCGTTTGCGGCTTCTCGGGTTCCGCCTTTGGTGGCTACTCTCCCTCCGTCGGTGCCTCCACCCCCGCCGGAATTTTCGGATTGGATGCGGGCTTTTGCTGACGCGTTTCGCTCTTCGATGCCCGAGTCGGCTCCTCCGGTTCTTCCTACTTCAGTTTCGGATCCGATCGCGGTTGATTTAATTTCGGAGCTTTCCGAAGATGCATCGATCTCTCCTGAGCAGTCGCCGGTGCGGGTTTCGAGTTGTCGTATTCCGCCGGGGTCCTCTCTTTTTGCTTCTCCGCCTCACGCATCGTTGGGCGCTCTGATAGGCGGGGATCGTCCCTGTTTATCTGGTCAAGATAGGGGGGGCTCGGTTGATGGTTGGGACACTGGTTCCATCGCTCAGTCGTCTGGTTCAGCTGCGGGGAATGATGCGTCTACTCCGTTTGTGTCTCTGGCGGCGGAATCGTTAGCCTTGTTTCACAAATATGTGCCCGGTTCTTGTGTCGTCCCGGAGTTATCGTCGGGGCGGCGGGGCTTCCTGTCTTCTAAATCGGACTCTTCAGCAGTTCAGGGACTGTTTCTTCCTGATCTACACAAAGAAGAATTTGTGAACGCCGCAAAAGACTTGTCGTCATCGGCGGGATTTCTTAAGCGGCAGGTGAACAAGTTCCTCAGGATGCTGAGTCGTATTTGTGTCCTAAACGGGTTTCTCCCAAACTTGTGGGGGTGGCCAGTCGTTTGGGGAAGAAGTTTGGGACTCGTGGTCCTTTTGATAAAAGTGACAACTTGCTGTTTGATCTTTCTTCATTGACTGCTTCTGGTCTCCGGATGTCCGTTGTTATGGACATGCTGGTGGAGCTTTTGGCTAGTGCGGACGATCTCCATATCACTGTTGAGGATTGTTCGATCTTGGTGCAGGTCATGAGAGAGGTATCGGGTATTCTTTTCTCACAGCTTGCGGTGGCTTCGCATTCCATCGAGAAGCATCGTCGGGAGGCTGTGCTCACTAGTTTGGGCATTCGACTACGCCAAATTCCAGGACTGCTTCCGCAGATTCCAGTGGCCAGCCCCCACCTTTGTGGAGATAGTTTCACTACTCTACTGCAAGCCGAGATTGATGGTGAGAAGCAGGCTCGAGACCTGTCCGTTGCTTTTCGCGATGTCCAAAAGCCGGTTCCTTCCTCCAGACCTCGTAAGAAATGTTCGAAGAGTTTGGGTTCTTCTCGTAAGAACGTCGGCCAGTCTAAGGGCCGCCCTCAGGACTGGTACCCGGTCGAGGAGGAATACCAGGATCGTGGTCGTCCTTCGTCTCGAGATTCGTCTT
Organism: Strongylocentrotus droebachiensis; assembly: GCA_035222895.1. Classification (NCBI taxonomy): domain Eukaryota; kingdom Metazoa; phylum Echinodermata; class Echinoidea; order Camarodonta; family Strongylocentrotidae; genus Strongylocentrotus; species Strongylocentrotus droebachiensis. Next base: position 5,839 of record JAVYIG010012377.1, on the reverse strand, counting down.
ACCGTGATTCTTCTTACCGTGGTGCGTCGTCTCGTGGTTTGACTTCTAGGGGTAGGTCGTCCAGGGGTAGTCGCGGGGGATATTCATCTTCCCGGACTCCCTTTCGTGGAGGTGGGAAGTCATTCTCTAGATGATGGCTTCCCCCGAGTGCTTGGGTCTCAGGTCGGCGGGCGGCTCCGGAGATTTCTCCCGGCGTGGGAGAAGATCACCAGCGACGCGTTTGTTCTGTCGGTGGTGCGAGAAGGGTTCTTCATCGATATTGTGGAACCTCTTCCGAATGGCGTCCTCCGGAGCCGCTCTCCGATCATGTCCCCTCTTTTTCAGGGTCACATTTCCTCCGAAATCGTGTCTCTGTTAGAGAAAGGGGCAATAGAAGAAGTAGACGATCACCCGTGTCTTTGTTTGTCGCCGGTGTTCGTGATTCCCAAGCGCTCAGGTTCTTTAAGAATGATTCTCAACATGAAGCGGATCAACCTTCATCTGGGAAAGGTTCATTTCCGAATGGATCATCTGGCAACCATCCTTCCGTCTTTGAATCCAGCAGACGTCGCGGTTTCTTTGGATCTTCGCGACGCTTATTTTCATATACCGATACATCCGCGGTCGCGGGACCTTCTGGGGTTTGCCTTCCTGGGCAAATTCTACCGATACAGAGCGCTCCCTTTCGGTTTGCGCCCTGCTCCTCGGATTTTCACGAGAGTCGTGGCGTCGGTCAGAGAAGACGGGGTCTTCGTCTTTTCGCTTATCTGGACGACTGGCTTTTGGTCGCAAAGTCGGAGGCTCTGCTGTTGGATCATGTGCAGATTCTGATCAGCACGACTCAAGATCTCGGATTTCTCATAAATTGGGAGAAATCGGAGTTCGTCCATCTCCCTTAAGAGACCCTTCTTCAGACCTCTGTCGCCAGCGTGGAGTTTACCCAAGGTTTTGGAAGCTTTAGCACGCCCTCCCTTCGAACCGCTGTGTTCTGCGACGCTTCTGCATACTACAATCAAGACGGTTTTTCTCATGGCAATCGCTTCTGGTCAGCGTAGGAGCTCACTTCATGCCCTTTCAGTTGCCCCTGGGCATATCCGCTGGGAAGGACGTGGGGTTCGTTTGATTCCCAAGGCTTCTTTTATTGCTAAGAATCAATCTGACACGTCGGGTTCAGTGGAAGTGGTGCTCCATCCCTTGTCGGATTTGTCTTCGGTCTCCGGGGACAAGCTGTGGTGTCCCGTTCGCGCCCTCAAATGGTATCTTCACAAGACGAAGCCTTTTCGCAAGTCGGATCAGCTCTTTCTGGTTTCTCGAGAGCCACATTCGGCGGCATCTCGGGATACGATATCCAGGTGGTTAGTCCTGGCTATCAAGGCTGCGGGCCCTGAGGCCTTGACGCCTGGCAGGACTCCTCGTGCTCATGATACTTGCAGTGTCAGTACGTCTTGGGCTCTTTTCAACGGAGTTTCAGTTCGAGATATCTGTAAGGCAGCTTTTTGGAAGTCTCCAAGTTCTTTTACTGCTTTTTACTTCAGAGATGTGCCCGCGGGCGAACGAGCCTTTGCGGTCGCTTCTCTGAAGGCGGCTTTGTCGTCTATTTCTCATTAAATTGATAAGTTTGCTTGGTTTTTACCACCCGGCATTAATCTGTGCTGGTCTATAGCAAAGTAGAATAGGTAGATACGTTGATTTATTGATGTAAATCATGAAAATCATTACTGATTTTATTATTTACGATATAAATCTACGTATCTACCTATTTTCCCTCCCTCCATCCCCAGCGCCTTTACCAAGGTGTGTTCTAGGGAACTTGTGATAAGAGGAAGAGGTTACGTTGGCAGCGCTCGGACGCAAGGGTCACGGAGGGCGCTATTGGGCGGGGGGGGGGTATGAGCAATTTGGCGATGTGTTTTAAGTTTCGGTGATGCAATGTTGAGGTGCAACATAGCAAAGTAGAATAGGTAGATACGTAGATTTATATCGTAAATAATAAATCAGTAATTGTTTGAATTAATAAGTGTAAAGGAATATTTACATTGATACTTTAATTGATTCTGTGTTCAATTTATTGACCAGTCAGGTTTTTTTTCACTTATAATTACATACATCTTTACTTTGTAAAATGTGATACCAGTTCAATTGTTGGATCATAAATTGAATTCACTGAACTGTAATTATTTTTGTTTCCAAGTTCTTATTTATTCTGAGAGATCACATAGTTAAAAGGTTTGGGATGTTGAGTCGCCGTGATTGATTGATTGTGGTGTTGAATTCCTTATTATCTTCAAAAACATATCTCTACACCACACTCCCATAATTTAGAAAAGTCAGTTTCGTCCCAACAAGCTCTTGTAATACAAAGCATATATGGGCAAAAACATGCCTATACAAGATCCATTGTAGCTCCTTAGGATGCAAGGTGACCCCAATTTTTTTCTCCATATTTATATAGATTATGAGTTGTAGATATGATTTCATGTCTCACTTGACCCTCAATTAACTCATGACGTCATCAATGGCCTCCGAACTCAAAATTTCAATTTGCATATTATGACGTCAGCATATTTTTGGAAAATAGATATGTATCTCTATGAATGATGACCAATTTTCTTCCAAATTTTGATATGTTCTAGCTGAGACAATTCTCCACAAATGCAGTCTCCATAATTTTTCAGTTTGACAAAGGCATCATGGCGTGTTTTTGCGATTAAAGGAGGCATGTCAATTGTCCACATTTTGCGTGTATTTTCTATGGGACATGAATTTTTCTCAAAACTGGATTCTACATTCCCGTCTTTCGCGAGCAATATCTCCGTCGTTTTATCTTCGTTTACACTGAGCTTTGAGTATGTTGTAGCTGAGACAATAAGCTATCAGTAAAGTGCCCTTTATTTTTCGATCAGATGCCAGGATCATGCTCATATTTCACTTGCAAAGTGGGATTTGAGAATGCCATTTTCCGTTTACGTGTAATCGCTATTGGAAATGTTTTGGTATATCGGTAACGCACTTGACTTCCGACCTCGAGACCCCTGGTTCGAGTCCAGGCGTCTCCAACAATTTTCTCCTTCACTTTTTTTTCTTTTTGACCTTTCACTCTACCATCGCCTTTGAATATTAAAACATGTACAATCGCAAATAATGTAATAAACAACCATATTTACTTTATTATTACGCTATTATCACTTGATCCATTACTTTTTGCGTGTAATCCCTATGGGAGATGACTTTTTCTCAAAACTGGATTCTACATTCCTTTGTTTTGCGAGCAATATCGCCATTATTTCCGCTTGGTTTTTGATAATTTTTTAGTTTGTTGTACCTACAAATCCCCCCACGGCGCTTCCGAACTTCGTGAGCTCGATGATGAGACAATCTGTTGGCTTAATAAGGATCTTCCTATCTAGATGATGTACTCCCTGATATTCTTTGCACGAACGAACGAGTTTGTTGTAGCTAAGACTATATGCTATCTAAATGTCCTCTCATTTTTTCAATCTGATGTCATCATGGTCTGTTGATGATGATCATCATCAACATCATCATCATCATCATCATCGTCATCATCATCATTATCATCATCATCATTAACATTATCATTAATATCATCTAACATTATCATTATCATCATCATCATGAGGATCATCATCATCATCATCATCGTCATCATTATCATCATCATCATTAACATTATCATTAATATCATCATCTAACATTATCATTATCATCATCATCACCATTACTATCATGATCACCATCTTGTTCACATCATCATCATTATGATCATCATTGTTTACATGTCTATATAACTTCTCCCTTTCTCTATATAGTAAATATTAAAATCTATCATACGTTTGAAGACAGACCACCTTATTCGTCATAGTGATGAATTAAAATCTAGTTTTGTATTTGAATTCAACACCTGAAATTACCCTGGTACCTAAATTTGTAGGTGGGCGAAGAGGTGGACCACAACAAAAATGGAGCCCTTCTCTCCATTACAGCCAATGGTCTTACTGTCTCTTACGTCAGGCTTAAAAATGAAATTCATCATGCTTTATTTTTTTTCTTCTTTTAATGAACCTATTTCATTATGTCACTTTGACTTTTTAAAGCTTTTTATGAAATAGACACTGATCGGTGCATATATCTTAACACTGTCAGTAAGATATGTAATTGTTGTTGTTGTTTTTCACAGGAAAGATATCCTACTATGAATTGTGGTGTCTAGTAGGAAACATGGATGAGTCTGATTTGGCAAAGCTGCCGGATGCAATCATCGACCTAGGCATTACTGGCGTTGAAGAACAGTTAATGCAAGATAGGGCCTATAGCTTACTTTGTGACTGGAAAGAAACTAACACTTATATAATGAAGTACCCAAACTGATGAGAACTTTAACTAAATGTGGAATTCGCAATCCATGGAACGTTCTTAAGGGTAAGTTTTGTTTTCTTCAACTGTGAACAGTAAGTTTGTTATAAATATAAATTGTGTACATGAAGTATTATACCAAAAGAGAAAAAAATAAACATTGGATTGTATCGTATTGTTGAATGTTGCACTGCAACATCCAGTTGACGAATTCAAGATCTTGATAATTGAATATACAGCTGCTTTAAATATATAAAGCTTCTCAAAACAAGTGTATGCATAACAAATATAAAATATTGTTTTGTTAAATTAAGGCATCTAAATTTTGGAGCAAAGACGTAATTTCAATGATCATGAATTTTTTCCTTATTACACTGAAGGACGCCTGCGAAACACATCAGCAATGGTTTCTGAAGAACGACTTTCTGAAGAACGACTGGACCACATTATACGGAGCATTAGTGAGGAAAGAGATCTTCATCTCTTTCTTCGTGAACTGATCCCGGACCGATATAAAACTTGGTGTAAATCTGCAAGAAAGAGAGGAAACACTGCGACTAAAGCTAAGAAGAAATTGGAAAGATGGCGTGACGGAATAAAGAGAGCAGACCCAAACTATCTGTTGAGTCTCGCTCTAGAAAGAGCTTCATGCAAACCACTTGACAAGACTTTCTTCCAGGGTAAGTGCTTTGTGAACTAAGGTTTCAATTTGCGGTATATTTCGGGAAAGCATCTTCTGGCCCATTTCTTACACATTTTTGGACTATATTTGATATTCATGAATTTATGATGGATTATGATCGTTAAAAAAAAAAATATACAAAAATTAATAATGGACAGCTGCAGTAGTTAAGAAATGTGTTTACCGTAATAAAAATTATTAAATATGTTAAATGTTAGAAATTTTTCAGATCATAGATTAAAGGATATAGACAATTTATGATTTGTGTAAGTTTCATTTCATATCATCAAAAATTTGAGGCAACTTGAGAGAACAAAATATACTTTTAGAAGAGCATTCAATAAATGTTATGATTACGCATTGCATCTATTAATACTTTTAAAATGCGATTTGGAAACTATAGTTTGTCCTATATTTGAATAACTTATGACATAGCTAGTTTGGATCTAGCAGGATGTCGTCTTCTTCTTCAGCTCGTTTGCCCTCTTCTCATTTATTATCCTTTCTTTACCAAATGGGGAACCACGTGCCTCCGTCCCCGTATTGTAGCCACACCTGTAGGCAGTAACACTTTGTACAGTATTAAAAACTTATTTTGTAAGAACAATATGAATTACGTACGTTACACGATTTTTCAAAATTTAATAGTTCCTGAAGATCTCCTGAAGGCGATATCCCCACAAGAGGTAGAACTGTTCGTCTACAACCTGACAGGAAGACACTGCACGAGGCTTGCTAAAGCTGAATGCATCGTCAACAAGAATGGGATTAAAGCTTTAATCAATGATAACAATGAAGATCTTT